>BPLQ01012112.1:0-17111 GCA_021605075.1 Caerostris darwini | reverse complement strand
TTTTTTATCTAATGCAGCTGGCAAATAGACAGCATCTTTTATGCCACAAGGGCTGCACTGATGTTACTCACTTTGCATTACCTGGGGGAAGTGTCATCTGATGGTAGTCATTGACGCGTTGAGTAACAATGCCCCCGCAGCGCTCTACGATCCTATTATAAGACTCCCGTGGGACCCAAGGTTTAAAGTGGATTCCGAAACCACTACAAACAACGAACGCCAGAGCGCCAGCCATTCGGCCCCTCCTACACATCAATAGTTAAAATCACTATTTCCTCTTTCTGAAGGACCCATGCTTTCCTCTGTATTCATTTTACTTTCCGACTTTTTCACCTGCGGCTATTTTTAGTTCAAGGTCATCTTCCCGCTCTGGTTTTGGATTTGCCTTTGTCTGCATCTCCCCTGAATCCCTGCACTTGTCACCCTCCCCCCCTTCCCTACTAGGGTTATTTTTAGATCTCAAGTTATTTAGCTTTATGCAATTGTTGTCTGATTTTCACTACGGCGGTGCTCAGTTTTTTATTAACTTTTCTTTTTTTACTAAGCAGTATGCTATCATTTTGTAATTTTAATTCCTTTCCATTAAAATACCTTTTTTTTATTCTCTTAATATTTTTAACTAGTTTATTTGTGATTTTTATTCAATTAATTTTTCCAAAAATTAACTTCTGCTTGGCAATGTGCCTCCCTGACTCAATCGACATAAAAGAACCCTATTTTTTCCTTAGACGGAGGTTTGTGGTCGCGGCGCGCGGCCACGCACCCGAGAGTCTACAGCGAATAAGAAGGAAGTTTGCTCTGTGTCAGTTTATTTAAATGAACCTCTTAACATCAATGTAAAATTCGCCTTGGTTCTTCAGAAATACGATATGCCATCTCTATCCCCAGTTTTGTTGAATATGTTGAAAAACTAGCGATTCATTTTTATAATAATCTCTCCAACTCTAACAATCTTGTATTATAAGATCTTCAAAATTACAGCTGTGATATTTCTCTCCCCAAAAACCGCAAAAGAACGCGATCTGTTTTAAATATCAATAGTTGTTTTTTTATCTAATGCAGCTGGCAAATAGACAGTGATCTTTTATGTCACAAGGGCTGCACCGATGTTACTCACTTTGCATTACCCGGGGGGGGCGTGTACCTTGATGGTAAGCCACGGACGCGGAGTAACAATGCCCCCGCAGCGCTCTACGATCCTATTAGGGTTTAAAGTGGATTCCGAACCACTACAAACACCCATGGAACCCACACCCAACGAACGCCAGAGCGCTAGCCATTCGGCCCCCTAAATATCAATAGTTAAAATCACTATTTCCTCTTTCTGAAGGACCCATGCTTTCCTCTGTATTCATTTTAATTTCCGACTTCCCCCCCCCTCGCGCGGGCTATTTTTAGTTCAAGGTCATCTTTCCCGCTCTGGTTTTGGATTTGTGTTGCCTGCATTCCTTGGATCCCCCCGCACTCGTCCCCCCTCCCCTTCCCTACTAGGG
This sequence comes from Caerostris darwini, assembly GCA_021605075.1. Classification (NCBI taxonomy): domain Eukaryota; kingdom Metazoa; phylum Arthropoda; class Arachnida; order Araneae; family Araneidae; genus Caerostris; species Caerostris darwini. Next base: position 15,618 of record BPLQ01012112.1, on the reverse strand, counting down.
TTATTTTTAGATCTCGTTATTTAGCTTTCTGCAATGGTTGTCTGATTTTCACTACGGCGGTGCTCAGATTTTTATTAACTTTTCTTTTTTACTACAGTATGCTTTCATTTTGTAATTTTAATTCCTTTCCTATTGTAATTTTTTTTTTTTTATCTCTCTTAATATTTTTAACTAGTTTATTTATTTGTAATTTTTATTCAATTAATTTTCCACTTTTTCTGTAAATTTTAATTTTTTCTCGCTGGCAACGGGCTTCGACCAATCGACAAGAACCCTATTTTTCCCAGGACGGAGGTTTGTGGTCGCTGCGCGGCCAATGCACTCCGAGAGTCTACAGCGAATAAGAATGTAAAATTCGCTTTTCTTGTTGTGGTGGACAACATTTTTTTTCTTCTTCTGAATCGAATATTTCGGCAAGTGCATCGAGTAATGGCTGAGTTTGGTGGACCAACTGTGAAAGAAAATGGTTTTTCGTGTGATATCTGCGGAAAACGATTTGCTCAGAAATGGAAATTGAAAAAGCATTCGCTTCGCCACTCGGGATCGAAGCCTCATGCGTGTGATACATGCAACAAAAGATTCTTTACGAAAAATGAGTTGAGACAGCATTTAGTAATTCACAGGGGTAAAAAAGCTCACGTATGTGATGTATGCAAAAAAGACTTCTCTCGAAAGAATGAGCTTCAAATCCATAAGGTCGTACACACCAAAGAGAAGTTGCACAAATGCAGTTTGTGTGGAAAAGCATTTGGACGAAGATCAATTCTGAGGCTGCATTTGAGAATTCACACGCAAGAAAAGCCTTATTCGTGTGAGTTGTGCAAAAAGGCGTATTCTCAGAAGCAAAATTTGCAAACCCATTACCGCGTCCACACCGAAGAGAAGCCGCATGTTTGCGAAGTATGCCAGAAGGGGTTTTCCCAGAAAAGTAGTTTAACACGTCATATGCGTACACACACCAAAGAAAAGCCTTATGTATGCGAAACGTGCCAGAAGGGGTTTTCAGAAAAATGTAATTTAACTGCTCATTTGTTTACTCATTCCGAAGAAAAGCCCTTTGTGTGTGATGTATGCAGAAAAGGGTTTTGTCAAAAAGCCGGTTTATCGCAACACAAGAAAATTCATTCAAAGTAAATATACAAAAAATTTCTGCTGTCCTTTTTCTCAAAATAGACTCGTTTTTTTTTTTTTTTTTTTTTTTTTTTTTTTTTTTAAGTGATTTCCAGATGATTGTACTTTTTTGACAAATACGGAAAAATGAATTATTCGTTTGCATTTCATATTGTGTGTTGTTTTTAATATTTTATTTGCGAAACATCATCCTTTTATTCATAAATGCTAATTTTTATCTTTTATGTATCAAGTTTAAATTTCACTTTAGACTACAGAATCTGTAGCAGAGAAAGTATTTTAGTAAGTCTTCTTCATGTTAAAGAATAAACGGTATGCAGCCTCTTCTATGTAAATTAAATTTGTTTTATCATTAGAGAGTTTTTGCATACCGTATTTTGGACGTCCGTTAGCTTTTTCTCCCTAGCACGCATGCTCATAGGAAATATTATTACATATACGCATGCGCAATTCCCTATGAGCATGCGCGCTAGGGAGAAAAAGCTAACGGACGTCCAAAATACGGTATGCAAAAACTCTCTATTATTTGCTGATTTATATTGCAAAATAATTTTAACAGTTTTTATTGTCATCCATTAATTATTTGTTATCAAAACAGTATAAGTTTTAAAAGGATTTTTTAATATGTATGTAAATGCATTTTTAAATTTTTATCTTCTTTTTTATAAATATACATTCTGAAATCTTTTTATTAACGATTTTTAAAAGTAAATTTTACTCACTTAATGACCTTTATGTATTACTATAAATTTTTTAAGGTAAAATATATTATATAACATCTGCTACATATAACTGAATAATATTTTTTAAATTTTTGTAAAAGAAAATCCTACTCCTGACGACTCTTTTCGTAGAATGTTTTATAATATACTGCAGAAAAATTGTATTTCGAGACAATTGCATTATTTGTATGCAAGTTGGAATAATATTTTAAAGACATTTATTCATTTTCTCATTCTTTTATTTCTTCATTGTTTGTTGTAATAACTTCTTCACAGGAAAGTGCAACCGATTCACTCATCTGCCCGTGCGAATTGCAGTGTGAATGATCCGTATCACTATATCACTGCAAGATTCAGCAAAAACTTGTCGGGTTTATTTTCGAGCTACATGAATGTTATACAACATGAAAACTGATTTTGCCACTCATCTTCTACGTTTTGCAACGTCACACAAAAATCTCATTCTAGTGCCGGGCTGTCGTAGATATCGCGGATCAGATCTGTTTGAGTACGGGACCCGAAGAAGTAACAACAACATGCGAATTATTAGATTCATAGCTTTTGTTTTCGTTATTTAATTGTAAATGCGCCTTGAAATCTAATGCAAGAACGAAAACTTAATAATTTTTGGTCATATCTCGATTTCTATAGCTTTTTCACGTCTGTCTTAAATGGTGTATTTTCCGAATATGCATCGTGTTGGAAATTTTAATGTCGATTGTTTAATGATTTTTATTTACATTAAAGTAATGTAATGAATAGAAAATTGTTTTTTCGGAAATAATTTACAAAACTATTTAAAATGACATGGAAAACATTATCACGAAGTTGTGGAAAATACTTTTTAACAAAATGTATTCAAACCAATTCAATTTTGAATCAAAAGTTTGCCGGATTAAACAATAAAGCTCTAAAATTTACAATACATTTATATAAAGTTAACATGGATAATTAACCTAATCCCATATAAGCATTGGCAATGTAACGTAATTCTAGGGAAGAACTAAGGGTATTGTTATGAATAAAAATATGTCATTATAGAAGTAATGAAAGTCTAAATAAAATGTGTTCAAATTCTTAAATAGAATAATATTGCAATTTAAATTGTATACTATAAATGTAATTATAAAATTAAAAAGTATGCATCGAAGAACACAGAATTATTTTCTTAATGAATTTAATACGTGAAATATGTTAAAATTAAGAAAACGCTGTTTTTTTTATATTGTGCTATGTTTGAATTTTACAAGTGGATGACTTTATGAAAAATCAAATGGGGAGGTTTTAAATTAAAATTCAAGACTAGCTCTCATCTGAGTGGTTTTACTTCAATTATTATTTTGTTTCGTTCACTTTTGAATGCGAAATGAGGTTTTAATGTAGTTTACTAATTCATATAGCGCCAGGAGAGAGCGTTGAATTCTGCAACAAACGGTTATTGGTTCGAAACTCGATAAGGCTCCTAACCTGAAGCAGTTATCGTGGATTTTATTCCGAGAATAGGCTATAAAAACCTGCAAGATGGAAAGTCCTTTTGCTGGATTCGAGGTTTAAAGCCCTTACACGAATGTTCGTTCGAAATCAGTCAAGAACAGTACGAATGCATTGTACTATCGTCTCCTGCACCCTGGGGAACGATGAAACTGCTACTTCTCTTCAGCTTGAGGGGCAAAATGACTTTGATAAAAGTGCACAACAGAAAAAAAAAACCATTTACTGAAACGATATGCTTTATAGATTACATTCATAAATAGAGAAATATATTTGTTGTATAATAACAAAATTAAATAACTGCAGTATAATTTTTTTTTTTGTTGAAATTAGTTAATTTCACTTTCTGCGCTACGATGTATCATTTCTTAAAATAGTTCCCAAGAAAAATAATAAATTAAAAGGAAAATCTAGATGCTGATTTACTTTTTAAATAAACACAATAAAATTAATCACGTTAAAATAGTATATTTGTAGTGAAAATTTTGTTTTTGTTCAAAAAAGGTATTTTGTACCTTTTTGCTCACTTTTATATCATATATTTTAAAGTTAGTGCATTAAAATTGAATATATTTGATATAAAAAAAAACTCTTAAATTTAGAAAGTTAGTGTGTTTAAAGTTTTATTCCATATAGATTTCAATTTTTTTCCCATAAAATATCTAACTTTCTTCCCACTCATAAATTAAGGTGATGAAATGAAATATTATTGAAATAATAGATATAAATTGATTGTCATCTTATTATTTTGGTTAGTTTAAATTCAAAGCCAGTATAAACATAGCACAAAGTAATCCGGTTATGCAGTTTTGAATTTCGTGCAAAATAATTGTATCTGGAATACCTGGAAAGACAACAGATTTTTGTTTTATTTCGTAAAATATTCCTTGCAATGTATAAAAAGTATAATATTTTAAATAGATATTTAAAACAGCTAGTTTTTAAAAAGTTAATAAAAAAATTAATATATTAAACAATTGGTTTTGTTATTATTAGAATACACTTGTAATATTTATAATTTTATACACATTTTATAATGAAACATAAATGTGCAGTAAAATATTTTTATTCTTGGATATGCGTAAAAAATATCTTTATTTATCTTTGATACATAGATAAATATAAGTATTTAGTTTTCCCATTTTTTTATGGACGTGAAGTATGTGATAAAATATCATTTCAATTTTTTGAACCGTCGGAATAACAAAATATAAAAATTAATTTTATAATATAAATAGAAATAAGACATATTTGAACATGAAGAGATTTTCCTGCATATGTGACTCGAGTTTGAGATTGCAAAAATTTCATGCAAATTGTAAAAAATAAATAAAAACCCACTGATAACGCTGCCTTATTGGGCAAAGAGTGAAAAAACAATATTATCGAGAAACAATTTATCTGATTAATGATGAAATTCCTCTGATTGATGAAATTGTACAGCCATTTCATTTCTACAACCGCAGTCCTTCTGTAAACAAAAGCAAAACATTAGTTAAAATAAATCGTCTTTCCAAATATTATACGCTGAGAATATATCTAATTTCAAAAATTGAAAAATAATTGCTTATTTTCAGCTTCAATAATGTAATAACAGAAAATATATGATTGCAATCTTCATATCCAATAAAACTTGTATGAAAATGGCGGAATTTGTCTGAACGAGAAAACGAAGTATTTCTGTGTAAAACTATTGATTCAAAAATGTTGTTATGCACCGAACTTTGTGCAATTAGAGTACAAAATCAGAATAATTTTGGATTGTTTGATTTTGGTAGAGGAATAATCTGAGCGGTAAGCCATTCTTCTTGTATTGTGAGCCTGATGTTATCAATATAAATAGTAAATCAGGAAAGATACTATTCAGACAAAGATTTTAAAAGTTTTGAAGGAAATTCCTGCAGATGCGGGTATTTTACGCATCTATTTATTTATTTATGCGGGTATTTTACGATCTTTGTAGGAAAAGCAAATGGCATCAAATTATGATTAGAAGTAAAAATTGAATTTTTACTTACGAAAAATAATAAATAGAACCCAAAAAGTACTAAAAAATCTGTAAACAATATGAATTAAATGAATATACAGGAAGTAAGTTTGCGGAATTCATAGCTGTAGAATATTTATATTGATAAACATGATGCGGAAAATACGTTTAAGTGCGTTGCAATGCACTACAAACACCATTTGAAAATGGAAAAATCAAAAAGCAAGATCTACTAGCGGAATCTACTCTAATCCGTAGGTCCCGGTCTCATCATCGTAGAGCCCAGACTTCTCACCCACATTTCTCCCAAACTGTAAAGGGGTCACCTCAGCTCTAGCCACAGTGGTGTAGTGTAGCAGAAACAAGTAACCAAGACGAATATTTAAAGAGAAAAAAATTTTTAAAGATAAATAAGTTCCCAATCAGATTAAAATTGAGATCAGTAGAAGTGAAATCCGTGAAAGAGTAAAACAGATGATTCATATGCGTTTAAAGTAGAAAATTCCAAATTTACATAACAAGTTAATTGGAACCTACAAAGAGCAAGAATTTTTACGTCACCGAATTATGGTTTGGTTTGTCGCTCTACGGTCATCTTGTGCATACTTTAGGCTAAACAGACCGGGACCTACAGTTTAAAGTGGATTCCGAACCACTACAAACATCCATGGCACCGCCGGGATTCGAATCCGAAACCTGTGGTACCGAGCGCCAGAGCGCTAGCCACTCGGCCAACTTCTCAAGAGTCGGCAACCAATGCGACACGCAGCGAAACCTCTCGTTGGCTTGGAAACTTCAGAAACAGCAGCATCAGGTTAGTAAAACGTAGTTGTTTTCGTTTTTTTTTCAATTCCTTCTATTAGCTCACACTCTCCCTATTTATCTTGTTCAAATTTTCAATCGTTCATAAAACATGTTTCATTCATCCACTCAAGTTCGAATACATTTTTTTTAACTTGTAGTGGATGACACTGGATGTTAATACAGTTTCTTTCAAATATTAATTCAGTAATTAAATTTAATTCATTAATTTTATTTTTTTTTTTTTAGATTTAAGTTACCTATATCTACCCATAGAGGGCGCCAGATAAACTTACAAGAGTGAATGAAAATTATTTATAAAGGATTTTCTGCAATAGAGTGAAAAAAAGTAGGAATTTAATTAAATTTTTTTTTTTTTTTTATTACTTGGGTTTTTTTTTTTTTTTTTTTTTTTTTTTTCTAATGCAGCAGGTAAACACTTTGTCTTCGATGCCTTAAGGCATGGAGGCAGGGATGGGAAAACTACGCCCAGCCGGAAGGTTCTGTCCGGCCCTCGGATAGAATTTTAATTTGCCTGTTCGAGACAAATTAAAAGAAATATATATTTATATTTTATACATCCATCTCCTTTTGTATTTTGATTAAATGCTATTTTTTTTCTTCCCTATTTTCTGAGGACTGATGATCTTTTTACTTTCTCTATTTTTGTCCTACAAAACATAAATCGACGGTAATAGCAAGCACAGACAGCTTTCAATCGGTAAATGGTTAAAAGCGGAAGTTCTTTGCTAGTTATAGTTGTAGATTGGCGCCAACAAGCGTTATCTCTTTCTCGGGGAGCAGACAAATGGATATCCAATATAGGTGAATCAGACCTCACATGTGGCAGACTGCGCATTTCAAGCTCTTATATATGTGAACAAGTGTTTTCAGTTATGAACCTTAGAAAGAATTATTTCAGAAGTAGACTGACAGATGAGTATTTAGCCTCTTTCCTTAGAATCAGTACATCTCACTTCGAACCTCAATATAAGGAACTTTTAAAAATGAAATCGAATTTCATTCATCTCATTAACATATTTAAATTGTAATACTTTTATATTGTTTTTAGTATTTTAGAAAAAATTATCTTGGCCAGCCAAATTTTTTTTTTTTAATTTTGGTTCCGCGACCGAAAAAGTTTGCCCATCCCTGCCTTAAGGCAAGCTCCGCACCGACGTTACACACTTAACACTACCCAGGAGGTGCGTGTAGCTGGAAGATAAGCTACGGACGTGGAGTAACAATACCTCCGCAAAGCTCTACGATCCTCTTAGACCGGGACCTACGGTTTAAAGTGGATTCCGAACTACTACAATCATGCATGGCACCGCCTGGACTCGAACCCGACACCTGCGGTACCGAGCACCCCAGACTTGGCTCCCTTTAAAATGCTAATATTTAAAAATATATATAAAATACATTTGAAGATTATAAAAAAAAAACAACACCGCACTAGAAAAGAAATCAATACCTCCTTTTTCTTTGTAATTTTGATATAAATACTATTAGAAGCGATATGGAAAAGCAGATAGGTGTTCTACAAAAGCAAATACTTCCCCTTGGCTCAGTAACAATATATCAATATTCAGCGTCTTCGGTATTATGCTATTCAATTGGAGTCTGAATCCTGACAGGAATCCTGAAGGAATCTACTGCTGCAAATTACGTGGGGCCTGATGGCCCAGTGGCTAGCGCTCTGGCGCTCGGAACTACAAGTTTCGAGTTCGATTCCAGGCGATGCCATGGAGGTTTGTAGTGGTTCGGAATCCACTTTAATAGAGGAAAGATTTCAGTTGTTCAGAATGTTCTGTTCTGTAACACAAGCTAATCCATGAGACACCAACCATTTATTTCATCGATCGAATGACATACTTCACTGGACGTGTACTTCAGACAAGAAGTGAATTACGCTTAAAAAGCTGTAATAAAGAAGCATTAATCTGTATTGAACGTTTCATTTTTTCTTAAGCAGAAACTATACGCATTTCATAGAGACAAATGAATTTGCAATTTCTTATGAAGCAAGTAAACATTAAAGAAATAACAGATTAGAAAATAAATGAATGTCTTTATTTAAAATATTTTTCACAATTCAACACAAATAATATTTAATACAACTCGTATTAAGTATAGTCGTTCTGCAGAAAATTACAAAATATTATCTGTAAAGAGTCGTCCGATGGTTTGAAGAATTTTTCTTACAAAGATAAAAATATTACATTAATTTTTATTAATACAAACATTATGCTTATAAAATGACATATTTAAGAAAAACAGTTTTATAGTAAGGCATAAAAACCATTAAGTGAATTAAATCCAATTTTTAAAAGTCTTTAATAAATATAATCTTCTGGGATTTACTATTTAAGTAAAACTTAAGCTTAAAAATGCACTTTTGTACATATACGGAAGACTTAAAATTCATACTTGAATAATCAGAAGAATATATCAATAACAACAGTTAAAATTATTGTGAAATAATTCAGCAAACATTGTTCAAAAACATTTCTAATTTATGCAAAATATGCTGTACGTGATCTATGCTTAATCATTCAGAAATATACATAATACCTAATATCTCTACTACATATATATACACATACATATATATATACACACGATTGCTTAAAGGGAATAAAATTCAATACATGAAAGGTAAAAAGTAACATTTATATTAAAAGAGAAAGTTTTACAATAAAAATTTAAAAACAATACAAGAGACGAAATGCATACGAATAATGAATATTTCCGTGTTTGTCAGGACAGTGCAGTATTCGGTGAGCGTAGTTTTTTAGACCACAGATAGTCTATTTTAAGCAAAGGTTTGATGAAACACTTTTACACATTTATTTCATACAAGTTTTCCTATGTTGTGACAAAGCCGTTCTGTACGAAAATCGTTTATTACATACAGTACAAACAAACTGCTTTTCTTCCGAATGAGTAAACAAGTGAGCAGTTAAACTTGCTTTTTGCGAAAACCCCTTCTGGCATCTTCCGCATACGTATGGCTTTTCCTTTGTGTGTGTACGCATATGATCTGTTAAACTATTTTTCTGGGAAAATCCTTTCTGACATACCTCGCACACGTATGGCTTCTCTTCTGTGTGGACGCGGTAATGGGTTTGCAAATTTTGTTTTGTGGAAAACGCCTTTGTACACAACTCGCACGAATGAGGCTTCTCCTTCGTATGAGTTCTCAAATGTTGTCTCATATTTGGTCTATGGGCAAATGCCTTTTCACACAAACTGCATTTGTGCGTCTTCTCTTTGGTGTGAACAAGCATATGGCTTTTAAGCTCATGCTTTCGATAGAAGTTCTTCTCGCATATGTCACACACGTAAGCTTTAGATCCCTCGTGAATTACTAAATGCTGTTTCAACTCACATTTTCTAACAAATCTTTTGTCGCAGACGTCGCACGCGTGAGGCTTCGATGCCGAGTGGCAAAGCAAATGCTGCTTCAATTTATATTTCTGTGCAAATCGTTTTCCACAGATATCACACAAAAAACCATTTTCTTTCACAGTGGGTCCAACAAGCTGAGCCATGACTTAATAATTTTGTTTCACAGAAAAAAAACTGTTCATCTATTAAAATATACTATTACATTGAGAATAAAATATTTCCTTTAAGTACCCTAAAATAAATTTTCTCCCAGATATAATATTTTCTTCAGTTCAGTTCAGTTCATAATTGCAAATGTCGAATAGCAAATAAATTTATAAAATCGCAGTATCCCTATATTTGAAAAAGGGATTCTCTGAAATTGGATTCCGTGGAAATAAATACCAAGAAAAACGGAAATGTTCCAAGAAGGAATGGAATTTTTCTAAAACTAGATTTAATTAGAAGGAATTTATTTCTAGACGTTTATTGACATCCTATTAGGTGTGAAAGGTAGATGATAGAATAGAAGAACAAATGAATGTTTGGAAATGCAAAATTGACATTTTATCTATGAAAGCGTTTTATTTATGGCCTTCTATGATCCAAAGAAATTTTTATCTTCATAGTATAGGTAACCGTTGTAGCATTATCTTTTAAAGCATAACATAAAATATTTCATTTTGTTGTTGTTCTAATGCAGCTGGTAATACAGAGACGGTTTATCTATAGGCCATAAACAAGGGCTGCACATCTGTTACTCATGTAGCCCTACCCAGGGGTCATGCGTAGAGCTAAATGAGTTAAAGATAGGCTACGGACGTGAGTAACACTACGCCCACAATGCTCTACGATCCAATTAGACCGGGACCTACTGTTTAAAGTGGGTTCTGAACCATTACAAGCACCCATAGCACCACCGAGACTCGAACCCTAAACCTGTTTAAAAAAAGATACACAAAAATAATCAAATTCCTATCGATCTTCCTAAAATAAAAAAGACAAATATTTGCTAATTGAAGGATTATCGCAAAAATTATAATATCAAAATAAAAATATAGGTTGTAATTTTGGGACAACTGGATTTAAAAAAATATTAAATAAAAGCGCTATGAATTTAATTCTTTTCAAATCATTATTATTCGTCCGGGATTCCGACAGTTCTAATCCATGATAGCTCCAATAGTCCACCACCCGAATAGGATTGCGGTGTAACGTTGCACGACTGAAGACGAGTTCCTTTTCATGTTGTACAAGATCCATGTAGCGTGAAACAAACACAACAGCTTGAAATGCAAACACTGGCTCAGGATGATAGTCACTAAGCAGAGTGATTCAAAGCATTTCCCCCAAATAACAACAGACCGAAGCATAAATTAGCCATTTTTACTCAAAAATGTTTTTCACTTATTGAAATATAACATTTTTTTTTTGGGTGGGGGGGTTATAGCTTTTACTAAACGTAATCGCATTTAAGTCATGTGTTCTGTATTTCTTAACTTGTACATGGAGAAGGTGGGAAATATTATAATGATTTTGCTTAAGTAATGAAAGCACTTGAGGAGAACGAAATACTTTTGAAAGCGAATCTTGGGCCCTTTGCGCATTGGCGATCTTTGCAGCGAATAATGAAAGGATGGTTTGGTCTGTCGCTCTACGGTCATCTTGTGCGCACGTTAGACTAAACCGACCGGGACATACAGTTTAAAGTAGAATCTGAACCACTACAAACATCCATGGATCCGCTGGGACTCGAACTCGAAACCTGTGGTGCAGAGCGCCAGAGCGTTAGCCATTCAGCCACAAGGCCCTTTAATGAAAAGAACGTATTGTTATTTAGTAGCGAAAATGGAATATTATTACTTTTACTCGTAGACTCTCACATTAGTGTTTGTTTAGTTGAATCATCTAATTTGATTCAAACAGTTCTGTTTCCAACGTGGAAATTGCTTTAGCATCGTATCCATAAATATAATACTGTGTCCAAAAAGTAAGACCAATTTCCAATTTTCATTTCAATTCTTTTTTTTTTCTTTTTCTTAGGTTGTTGTCATCGTCCTTGACATCTGTGTTATGTTTCACATCAAAATATTCATTAGTGTTCGAGTTACGCTTGGTTCTGTGAGACGCTACTACTGATTCTGACGATTTTTGAAATGCCTAAATTAATTGATCAAAGAACTTCCATTTAATTTTGTTTGCGGAAACGTATAGAATGTTGCGGAAGGCATTCGGCATTCATATATCGGAAATAAATGTTTACAAGTGGTATAAATAGTTAAAAAAAAAGGCAGAGAAGACAAAGAGCCCTGTGGTCGACCCCCAACCGACGAACCATTGCAAACCATTTATTTACAATTCAAGATCTTGATGATGTTGGAATTTCAAAAGGATCAGTCCATTCCATTTTGGGCCTCAAACGCGTTAAATCTAGATGGGTACCGAAAACACTGAATGTGCCAGCTCACATTGCATTAATTCTTTGTGTCTTTTTTGCCAAAAATGAAACCCATATCCTTCCAAAACCATCGTATTCACACCGTGCGACTTCCGGCTATTCCCTAAACTCAAAAGACCACTCCGGAGGCATCGTTTTGAGAGGATTGAAGAGATTCACCGTGAATTACCGCGCGCTTTGAAGGTCATCCCTGCCGATGACTTTTTAGAATGCATTGCGGATTGGAAAAAAAGTTGGCATAAGTGCATTGTGTCAGGAGAGGATTACTTTGAAGGCGATGAAATAAATTTGGAAGCATAAATAAAGAGTTTTTGAAAAAAAATCAGTCTTACTTTTGGGGCACAGTAGTTGATTGGATGTATTCTGTCTTCTTTGCGTGCACCGGGCCTAATTTAGCAGGTTATTTACCAGCAAAGAGCGAACTTCATACCGGGGTTGCATATTCCCTCTTATTATAGTAAAATTAAGAAATATATTGTGAATAGACAAATAATTTTTTTAGTAGTGATACTGAAAGAAATACCACAGTTATATCAATGCAAGATGAAGGTATATTCCAATTTTGTATCGAATTGATTTATCATGATATGAAATATAGGGTCAAGTAGACAGCACCTAAAAAGTGCCTGCAAGTAAATCATCTGGTAAAACTGGCCACTAATAAATCTTTTACTAAATACTAGATGTACCCAAACTTATCTTAGATGAGTTGGACTTGCTCACATTAAATTGCATGTTGGACAGAAGCTCGACGTTTTGAGCGATATATACAGGTTGTAACTTCTCGGACTATACTAGACCTATAATTGCTTCAAGAAGAGGGACTCTTTCAGGATCATGGGAACATTTTAACTTACACACAGGGTTATTTTACAGAGAAGTGAGAATTAAAAATATAAATTTGATTTGACCACAAGAGCACGATTAAATCACAAGTACAGTTCACCACAAGGTCGGAGATTTTCAGAGTGCTCGAGCCTGTGTCCAATTTCAAAAAAGCGGCAGACCCCAGCCAACACACGACAAAGAATGCATATGTTAAAGTCCCGAGAGAGCTGCAACTTGGCTCTACACCATCCGCTGTGTCACAAGTCCAATAGGCCGAAATTGGAGGAAAAAGTGGAATTTCGTAGAAGGGCAGATAGAGGATTCAATGCACTTCGAATGTTAATGTTGTGCTTTCAAAGACCAACCATCCATCTACCCAACCACTAAGATAATTGCCATGAACAACTGCGAATAGAAAGCAGCACAGACAAGAGTAAATCGGGACAGTTTAGGGGCAGAAAGAATAGTAAACCAGCCTTAATTATGAATAAATAGTTTCAGAATAATGATGAAAAAAATTAAACAAAAAACATTCAATAACCAATTTTTATTATACATCTTATTAAAAGTAAAATGAACAGCTTAATCGTTCACGTCTCCAGCATAAAAACAGCGTAAATGGACAATCGTTCTGCTTCAAATATCAAAATTATCCTCTGGAAAAATTCGTCCTTTACTTTGTATTATAATATTTATGTAAAGCATTCAATTCAAATGTTAAAAATTAATAAACAAGTAATACACATACAATAAAACCTTTAAATTGAATACAATCTACATTTAAAAACATATTTAAAAGCACTCTACATATTCAGAGTAAAACGTTAATTTAAAAATGAATGGCACGTGTAGCTATAAAATACCTTCCTCAATTTCTATATTTAAAAACCACAAAATTAAAAATACTAATCAATACATACAAATGAATAGCATTTTTTTCTGAATGAATACTCCACAGTTCAGCCAGTGAGAGATACACACCGTTGTCTTCATTCATATCGGTCCAAACATTTAGAACTTTATATACTATTTATATATTTAATGACTTAATGAAATCGGACACACATAAAAGTTAATAAAAAGTAAAATGACCGTTTAAAAAGGAGGATAATTTTTACAATATAATTTTAAAAACACAAAATCAGATGGAAAAGAAATACATACAAATATCTGGTAATTTAGCTGCGAATCATTTTTCAAAACACCGACTTGGAGAAAGAACACATTTTTATTTCATGTGAATTTTCATGTGACGGGATAAAGTTCCTTTCTGGGAAAAACCTCTTTCGCATACTTCACACACATGCGGCTTCTCTTTGGTGTGTGTAAACAAATGATGCTTTAAAGTAGATGCGTCAGAAAACCCCTTGCCGCAAATGTCACACACATAAGGCCTTTCATCGGTGTGAGTTCTCAAATGGCTCCTTAAACTTGATCTAGCTGCAAACGCTTTTCCACAAGCACTGCATTCGTGAGGTTTTTCTTTCGTATGAGTATGCATGTGTGTTAGCAGATAAACTTTCCGTACAAGCGCAGTGTTGCATACGTCGCATACATATTCCTTTATTCCTCCATGAATACGTAAATGTTCTTTTAAAGTGCCTTTTCTAAGAAATCTTTTCTTGCAAACGTCACACTCATAAGGTTTCGTTCCTGAGTGGCAAAGCGAATGCTCCGTCAATCTCCATTTCTGAGCATTCCATTTTCCGCAAACATCACACAAAAATGAATTTCCTTCAGCTGTCGATCCAGCAGCTTGAGCCATTTCTTAGTGCGATTATTATACTACTTAGCTTCACAGACAAAAAAAAAAATGTTTTACTAGTTGTAATGAGAAAGAGACTCAATTTTTTTATACGTATAAAAGATTTGCTTTAAATACCCTCATGTTAATCTTTTTTCTGGTAACAAAATTTCTTCACTTCATTTTCTTAGGACAGCTGCAATTCAGGTCCTAATTTGGATCAAAAGTTTTTATGCTTAATTATATAAGTTTTTATACGTCTTTATTATTACTACTATTTAAAAATATTTTTCTGTGAAGCTAAGTACTGTAATAAGGGCACGAAGAAATGGCTCAACCTGCTGGACCAACAGCTGAAAAAAAAGTCTTGATAAAAAAAAGGTCGTATAGCTTCTGTATTTTCAAAAAAGCAATTCATCCATGTATGGTTTTCGTGGTGGAAAATTCCAATGAAATAATTTAGGCCAAAGTGCTTTCTTCTAGAAGTAGGGTGTGTGGGGTTGTGGTGAGGATTTCCACGCAAAGCAAGCAATATGTCCCTAAATCATAAACAAAAATCCATGTGTCCAAAAAAGTGAGTCTAAAAATCCATTCATGGTATTTGCAGTACTCTCCTGTACTAATCGATCTAAACAAAATGATATGCTGCCATATTTATTTGTTGAGATTATATCCTGCACAGACAGCAAAGTCTTCTTTGGGTGGATTTACTCAGAATGAGCAGCTGTGTTACAATGCTGCTGTCCCAGTAACTTTAACGAACACCTGGTATGAGGGGCATCTGATCCCTTCGCCATTGATCAGCTCATTTGATCCGAACTATGACCTGGACTGATCGAGGCCATTCCTGCAGTGAAAGGCCGAAATCTTGTGTTTTTAAAACATATTGGAAAGAAAACAACTAATAGCTCTGTTATTTATGATAAAAATGTAAATTGTGTGTTCCAAACATTAAAAAATGCATACCTCTAAATCATTAGAGGATAATTTACGATCAACCAGTCTGTTCTGTTACCTACCTTTCAAACCAAGCAGTAGATTTAGGATCTAAAAATTTAGATATGTG
>BPLQ01012111.1:0-213678 GCA_021605075.1 Caerostris darwini | reverse complement strand
AGCTTATCCGAAGTCATTTGCAATTGCAAGTCAATTCAAAAGGAACAACTGCAAAATTTTCCCCAGAAATAATATGTAATTCACGTACGTACGTCTTCATGTATTAAACGATTTGTACTGAAACATACAACAAAAAAGGTACTATATTTCTCTTAATTTGCAAGAAAAAATTCAAAATAATTATTATAAAATTTCAAAACTATAATGAAAAAATATTTACATCAATATTCCCTTATTATTGCTTACGTTTGGCTTTAAGCTCCAATTTAAAATATTGTCAAAACTGAATTAAACCTTTCTAAAAAATGCACACAAAAAATTAAATTAGATTAAAGTATTCATTGACGAAGCTTTTTTTCTTTATTGTTTTTATTTTATTTTATTTCATTTTTATTATTAATAATTTTTTTATTATTTAATTTAATTTCTTTTTCTAGAATGGCTTAGATATAAAAGAGAGTTATTAGCGCCCAACAAGCATTGGCATGGTACTAAAACGAAGACGGATAGCAGCCTCTGAGTTTATTTTCTTTTTTCCGCCAAATTTATATATTTTTCATCTGCTTCGTATATAGGTCCCCTCCCATGGAGTTTTCACGCCAACTCTTTTATTGCGTTTTCTCGCCAAATGGCATTTCTACGTGCACTTTGAATTCAAGTGTTTTTCTCCGACTTCTCGAATTCTTTCCTTCCACTCTCGTTCCAAACGTGCATCGTGGAATTGATTTTTTTTCAGAGAACCGTCTGACAGGAAAGACTTACTTTTGTTTCTATTCCATTCAAATTGCTTGAAAAATAACTGTTGTCGAAAAACAGCAATGTCGCCTTATAACATAGTACGACTGCATGCTCTTTCTCTCTATATTCATTGGCTCGACACTTATATGTATTGTACGTGAAAGGAAAATGCTGTTGTTGTCATAAAGTTCCAAAAATTTGAAATGTTTTTATGTCGTTTTGAATCAGTGGATGTCGTTTATAAAATCGGAATAAAAATCTCTTTTGAGTTTTTAGTTTTCATCTGTAGATTTTTTTTATGTACATACATAGATAGCAAAACAGAATATTTATTTATTCAGCAAAAAATATTTACTGAATAAAGTTACAAAAACTTTAACATTGTAAAATTTTAATATTTTGCAAGTGGACATTTTAACATTGTAAAATTTTAATAATTTGCAAGTGGACATTTTAACATTGTAAAATTGCATTTGATATTTTCTTATAACTAAATGCAGAAATTGTAAACAAGTTAAAATATAATCATTACAACTCATTCTTTAATAATTATATTTTATTTAAAGCTTCTTGATTTTTTGAATAATTTTCATAACTTTTTCGTTAAAAATTTCTTCCTTTTAAAAGTTTCATTCAGTTTTTTTTTTATTTAATAATCACAGAGTTTAATTTTTAAAGAGAAAAATTTATACATTTTCAATGAATGGATATTTTATGTATCTAGATTTCTAAATCTAGATACATAATACTCGAAATCTAGATATTTTATATATCTAGATTTCTAGTATTTAGATTTTTAAATACATAAATCTTTCATTTTAACTTCCTGTGAAAAAAAAATCATTCCATATTTCTGATCAAATTATTTATCTACTATGGAAAAAATATTCATAAGAGCTAACTTTAATTCAAACATAACGTGCATTTTTAAAAGCTACCTGAATTTTATTATATCTTTTTACGAAGTGGAGTCAAACCCTCACTGCATGAGAATTTCCTATACTTAAATTGGAGGGAAATCTTTCGAAAGATTTTTTTAACAATGAGTAAATAGCTTTGGCATTTGAGTAGTGATTCCTTAGAAAAGTTTCGAGTGACTATTTGAGTTCGTGAACAGAATAAAGTCGTGATTTTTAAGAACTCTCTTAAAGATTTCATTCAAATGTTCCTTCATCTCTGTTAGATAATTTTATAAAATTATGTTTTATTTACAATAAAGTTGTTTATATATATATATATATTCATGTCCATAAATTAAGGATAATTCAGAATCACACAGAAATTGAACTCTAAAATAAAAATTTCCCCTGTAGAAATATCACACACATCTTGAAGAAGAATATGCAAATTACAGGAAACCACCAGATGGCGCGGATAGTACGTCACAATGACGAGAGTGTAAGAGAGGGGTATGTAAGGAATAATGGCAAAGAAGTAAAATTGTTCACAAGCGCTTTAAAAGCCTTTCAGTGCAATAACCGCATAGTTATGGCACAAAGGAAGCATTTGGATGATTTTTTACGTGGTAGAATTATCGGACGACTGGAATGTGGACGTACCCAGCTGGAAGTAAACCGAGGGACTTGGAATCGCCCAGAGTGTCATCTCCAGGGACGCTTAGGGCACATTGGTCTATATGCTCGTAGGCCTGTCAGATGTGTTCCACTTACCGCTACTCACTGTCGCCTGCGATTAACCTAGAGTAGAGAGCATGCATTGTGGACACCGCAACAGTGGTCTTGCGTGATGTTTTCCGACGAGTCCAAGTATAGTTTGCAGTCTGATTCTCGCCGGACTTTCATATGGAGAGCGCCAGGTACCCGTTACCACCAAGAGAACACCATTGAACGACACCGTTACGGTGGTGCAGGATGGCTCGTTTGGGGAGGAATTATTCTTGGTTCCAGAACTGACCTGCATGTTCAGAGTGTAACGATGACAGGCCACATCTATTGGGATGTCATTCTGGAACAACATGTACGTTTGTTTCGGGGCGCCATGGGTGCTGAATTTCTGTTTATGGAGGACAACGCCCGTCCCTTGTAGACGAATGCCTTGAATTGGAGGATATCACCCGTAAGTATTGGCCAGCATACTCACCGGTCATGAATCCAATAGAGCATGTGTGGGATATGCTTGGCCGACGAATTGCAGCCCGTCAACCCCCTCCCACCTGTCAACCGAAACTTCGGAGGGCATTGCTTGATGAGTGGTGTAATATTCCCCAAGATCAGATTGATAATTTGATACTCAGCATGCCTAGGCGTTGTAAGGCCTGTATTGCATCGTCCGGGAGACATACTCCATATTAACCATCATAATAACCATGTTATACTGTTTTTTGTAAATAGGTTCTTTTTTTAAATTTGCTCCAGGGAGTAAAAATCGCAATTTTTATTAATTATGTCAAACATATAGCATCTTTTTTGCTCTTTACCTTTGTTTAATAAATTGACTTTACAAATAAGTCAAATTTGCTCTTTCTTCGCCTGAACTTCATTATCCTTAATTTATGGACATGAGTGTATATATATATATATATATTTCTCAATTAGATAAGCTTAGTTTCTAATTTGACTGAAGCGTAAAATACTCAAAATGTCAACTAAAGACAAATTGATTGGAATAATAAAGTACACATAGCTACAGGAGTAAAAAAAGAAAGGAAAAAGAATAAAATAGAATAAAAAAAGATATGAAAACGCCATAGGGAAAAAATAGAAATATATCTATAGGAAAAAAAAGAAATATATAGATAGGATTAAACACTACAAATATCGATGTAAAATAAGAAATAGATATCGATACGAATAGAAAAACATATATGGATGCAAATAAAATTACAGCTATTGATACAAATAAAAAGTATAAAAATCAATAAAAATAGAAAAATGCAATCATTAATACAAATAGGAAATATATAAATATATATCGATACAAATAGAAAAATAAAAAAGTTTAAAATGTAATCAACTTTGTTTGTCGCTCTGCGGTCATTTTTTTCACACTTTAGACTAATTAGACTGGGACCTACAGTTTAACGTGGATTCCGAACCTCTAACAAACATCCATGCCACCTCCCGGATTCGAATCTGAAGCCTGTGGCACCAGTAGCCATCAGGCCGAGAGAATATATACAGGTTTCCCACATAATTTAAAATTTAATGCAAGAACAAAACGCATGACAGCAATTTTAAAGAATAGAAAAACTGCAGAATTTCAACTAATTTTTTTTTCTTGAAAAATTTCCTTTTCAGTTTGAAATAACACCAGATGATGTTTTAGAGCCATTTTACATTATTTATTTATATAATTATTATCTCGTGATAAAAATTTCAATACATATTTTGTATAAAAAGTTTGTGGAAGAAATTTAAATAAAACATTAAGAATAGCTCACGAAAGAAATAAAAAAAAAAAATAAACCGGAAAGAAACGTTGAAAGTGATCAAGGAAACAAAAATACACGCTACTCAAAACAATACCCATAATTATAAGTGTAAAACTACAGATATCAATGTTAATTGATAAACAAACTAACACTATTACTTAAACAATGTGTTATCTAACACTACAATTTATTATCTAATACATTTTTACAAACAATTTTCTGTATCTTTGGACAAAAATTCTACCTTTCTCAGATTAATTACTAAGTTAGTTTTATTTTAATACCAAAAAAAAGTGAGCTGTCAGAAAAGTTTTATTAAAATTTTAATCTTTCCGCATGCATGCAAAATGAGTGCATTAATTAAATAAAATGTGGCTGAGCCTAAACTTCTTTTTTCATACTATTTTTCAAATTACTCTCCCTCTTCGTTTTTCACGCGACTGCATAAAAAGTAAAGTAATTAGTCTGATAGCTCTCGTATAAAAAAAAACGAATAAAAAAAATATTCTTTTTTTTTTTTTTTAGATCGTAATATAAAAGAAGACAGCGTGAAAAATAAAAGGCCGTGTGTTATTTCCTTAACGCTAATTTTTATTTTTTTACAATGAAAAAAAAAACCCTAATTAAGCTATATCTGAAGTAGAAAATATACTTAGGAATATTTCTTATGAGTAGTATATTCAAATTTTTTAGAAATAAAAATTAATGAGTAAAGTGAAACCTGATGCTACTCACGAGAAAATTAGCGAAGTTCGTGTTGGAACGAGAATTAATAATCCCATTTCCATTAAATATATTAAAAACCATTTTTTAATCTCTTTGTAAGAGTAATCTCATAAAGTGACCGTTTTTTTCTGTCACTTACTCTCCTACATTTTTAAGAAAAAAACTATACATTTTACTACTTTTTTTATGACTAGTAACGCCAAATGTGATTCAATGTTGCTCTCGAAGGAAAGATAATGTTCTCCAGTAGAAATTTCTTCACTTTTACTAGTCGTAACTCCTTGCAATTTTGACAAAAATTAGGAAAACTTCCACCAGGTAATAGGATTGTCAATGCGCAACGCATTGTCACAATTGCTATTAAGTTCACTCATTTTTAATTAAGATTCTGAAACGTACGCCGCCAGGAGAACTGGGCAATCATCCTCTTACAAACTTAGTAGCGAGCAATATAATTGTCCTTCAAATCGAACGAATAGGTCGAACTGAATTTTCAAACATGTAGTACAGGAGATAGCAATGAGCCACACAAATTTTAATGGTGTATTTGAAAATATACTCTATTCATTAAATTATAAACATAGACATTTTCTTTTCTGTGTTGTTGTTGTTTTGTTACCTTTGGCTTTATTGGAACTCAATCCATATAAATTTAGCAACTTACTGTAGAAACAAAAACAAAAAACACATAAGCAAGTCAAAATTACAATGGGAGAAGGGCAGACATTCTTAACGAAAAATGACAACGGCTGTTGTTAGTTAAAAACAAGTTAGGGATAAAAATGACCTAGGGATAAAAATTTAAGTAACTAGAAACATCATAATAATAGTCCGTGTGATCGCGACATGTTTTTTCTGGCCATCCAGTAAAGAGTACACACTTCACCATTCTGTTGTAAGTTGTTTACTACCCAGTCCCGATCCAAACAAGTAGATGCACCTAATTCATTTTCTCTGGCTTACATAAAACACATATATCAGAGTACGCAATCCCTATTTTGGCCAGATGTTCTTCCAGGCAGTCATGTCAAGTTCTCAATCTGAAATTGGCAACAGTCTCTATGCGAGTTTATCCAATACATTTTTTTCAGTGATCTCCGTTTTTTCTCTGTTTTCCTTTGATGTTAGATAGTAATTCACTAATATACCATGATTTAATTTTGTCCTGTATAGTTCTCATAAAAGTGTGAAGAGGAATAGGAAATTAATTGCTTATTGCGGAATGTAAAGCAAAAAAATTGCCAATTTATTTCTAAAAACGCGAAGAAAATAATGACTTAATGCAACTCTAAAAAAAATGTAAAGAAAAAGGATAAAACTTTATTAGAGTTGACACAAACTAAATGTACTCGGAATACCATTTTATAAAAAGAAAAAATTTAATTTATATAATAAACATTTATTCATAAAATAACATTTCTACAGCTTTTGTAGACAAATTCATTCAAAACAAATTATCTTATACGTAGACAAATAACATTAAAGAATCTTAATTTATTCTTTGTACAAGTCCTGCAGTGACAACAGTCGTTACCATCAGTAAATTTCCGTCTTTACTAAAAATGCATTTCATTCGAAAACTTTCTCATCAAAATGCTTTTATTCTTCGGCCTAATGGATTCCATTCTACTCTTTTTAACACTAATTCAGCTATTAACGACACTAAATTTTTGTTTTCATTTTTTTAGTTCCTTTTTCATCAAAAAAGCGTTGAATTTGTAATAACCAGAAATATAGTGAAAGAGTTACTCTTCTAAAATGTCAGAATTATCCAAAAGCACTTTGTTTTACACATCTGTGCAAATTAGTTTCTCGTTTTACATATGAATCTCTTTGAAAGTTTTCAACTATAATTAATTGAATTATTTCAAATTTGTTTTTTAATGCTGTTACTTGATTATATGCTTGCATTAAAACGAATTATGGTAATTTCAAAATGTGACGTAAGTTTTCAAACATTACGTTTTTATTTATAGACGACGACATTACGTTTTTTTCAATAATAGATTTCGATGTTTTTTAAAAGCTTTTGTTTAAGATATGCTTAAATTATAATAAAATTTAAATTTCACTTAAAAAGAAGTATTGGCAAAATAATGTATTATACGTCTGTGACTTAAATAAAATAATTATTATGCAACTTTTTCTTTGACTTAAACCAAAAAAAAAAAAAAAAAATGAATTAGTTAATTGGTAGTTTAAAACAAATCATTCAAAAACTTAATTAGATTAAGAATTGATAAGGAAAACTATTTTATTATAAAATAATAAATACTTTTAAATTTATTAAATCCCATCATGTATTATCATATTTTTAAAATGCTCTTTTGCGTGTATAAGACTCATTAATATGTATATAAAATTCATTAATTTATTATGTCTGAAGTGAAATATAGGTATGTAATCGTGATTCCTCCTACTACGCACTTCAAGAACCCCCTCCCCCTCCCCTGTGGCGTTTAGGATAAATGGTCAAAGGACTCGAGACTCTCACCCGAGAGGAAGTACAGCGCAATCAGCGCTATCACTGAGAAGCGTTTAGTACAGCGCAATCACTCCCTTCTGCTGATAAACGTTTAGTTTACAGTCTCTCACCCTGAAAGGAAATCTATTTAGCACTAACCTGTGTATTTGTTGGTCTACAGACTCTCACACGGAGAGGAAGTATATTTCTCGCACCCTGTGCGTGCCTGAGTATCTTCATTTTCGGCTTAGAAGTGAAATCCTACCAAGAATATATAAATAATTATATGTCTTTAAATCTGTTAAATATTGTCTGCAGTTAATTGTGTGTATGTGATGTTTATGCGCGTGTAAATATATCTGTGAGTTCTCAAACCAGTGTCTCAACCCAACCACACCCAGTTACAATCCAGAGTTGGTCCAACCCGCAACACTACAAATAATCATAATAATAATCAATATAAATATATACAAATATAACATAAAATATCAACAAAATAAATATACTATTTATAAATATATAAACAAATATAAATAACAATCAATTATAATTCATAACTGCTTCCCAAAAAATCTAATGAAACAACATTAATTACAATCTGAATTCCAAGTCTCTATTTCTAAAACAATCCTGAGCAAAATAAAGATTCTGAAACCGATGTATTCACGATGCTTTAGGGAAAGCAAACTGCGTTAATTGAAATTCTTCACTATAATCACGAGCAACAGCTATTCCTTTGTAACTACAATTAAATTAGTGTTGTAGTTTGATTATAAAGGAGGCGCGAAATAACGATTTTGTTTTCACATGCCATTGGGCATTGGTATTCGTAATTTTCTCGGTAGAGAAAAGGATGAATCTGATTAATTTTCCTTATTTTTCTTCACCGTTGAGTATAGATAACATCAACAATGTTCCAAGAAATTCGTTATAAACAATAAATATTCAATGAGTTGACAATGATACAGTTGACATACCTCTATCCAAAAAGATAAAATAAAATAGGACAATGTATTTAAATGTTAGCATTTCACCTTAGTTTAGTTGTTTCCCAATTATTTACATTTATGTTTTCGTTTTCAATTTGTCTTCTGAAATGATATCACTATCTATTGGAATTCTTTATTTAAATTTAAATAATGTTTTGCCTTTTTTCCAATAATAGTCATATATTTACAAATAATTTAATAAGTCTTAGCATGATTCTATTTTTTTTTTTTCAAAGTGTATTTCGTTGCATTTGAATCTTCAATATTATCTATTTTTATTTATCGACTTAAAATTGTGTGATTCTGAAGCATGGCCAAAATGTATACAGTAAGATACTTTCTTTTTGAAGGTCAGAAAATTATATTTTACGTTCTTCTTTTATGATAAAGACATAATTTTTTCTTTAAATTTCATTTTTATTAAATTTAAATTTCACGTGTTTTTTTTTCAAAAACTTTTTAAAGATTACTATCAAAAATTCGCAATTCTCTAAATTAAGAAAAATTTATTTTTATTGGATTTTAAATTATTGAATATCTTTAAATGAGCGTCAGGGATTTTCCTTTAGTTTAATAATTTTTAATTATTATTAGGGTATTATTTTACTTTATAATATTATCATATTCATATATCATACTAATATTATCATAGCATGATAATATCATTTAAAGCTAATTGCTTTAATAATGGATTTTAATTACGGATTGTAAGAAGCATTAAATAAATACTGTTCTACTAAATAAATTGATTTTATATTTTTACCGCAATTTTTTTTTCATGTCATGAGAGAGATTCGTACACTTTTCTTAACAATAAAGAGAAGTTCTTAGTCATGTTAGATTCTTAATCGATTAACTTTATTAACTCGATTAGTCAAATTGGTTAACTTTATAAAATAATTTTTATAAAGAAAAGCATGAAATCTGGATAGATGAAAAATTAATTCTTCTTCTTACAAACTGCAAAAATGTAAATAAATTTATAGAAAATAATAGTTTATTAAATTTATAAAAATATAAAGTTTATATATTTATTATATTTCAATTAAATGTATTTTTTATATATATTTTATCAATATATATTATAGATTAGCAAATTTATAGAAAAATTTATTTTGTCAAAATTTTAATAGTACTGTACATTACTGGTATGTAATTTATTAGAATTGAAATTCACTAATAATTTAAATGTTTACTAAGTTAAAAGCATTTTTCATGAGACTGAGTAATAATGTGTATTTGGACATAATATTAAAATAATCTCCTTCAACGTTCGTGTAACAATTTCGTCTTTTATCGAATTTTTAAAATATTTGAAAAAATCCTTCAAATATTTAATAATATTTGTTATTCTATTATTAGAAAAAATGCCATTATTTTAAGTTATAAAATAAATTATCAACTGCTATTATTTTATTCGAAGGAAAGAAATGTTTCCAGTAAAAATATCTGATAGGGAAAAATATTCTGCTATCGATATTTTGTTGTTCTGAAAAAAAATATAAAAACTTTATTACAAATTAATTAATTGTACGTTATTCTTTTTATTTATATTAGAAGAAATTTTTACAATAGGAATGGTTTTAAAAGTTCATTATTACAAAGTGTTTAAAATAAATAATATTTATTGTAAAACTACTAATTAATTCACTTTGACATAAAAAATAAAATCAATAATAATTATAATTAGCCAATTTTAGTACCGGAAAATTTTTCAGCTCCCTTGATCTAAAACCATTTGCATTTTTGAATGCGTTTAAATGGATGTGCGTATCCCATTTCAAGCCAGCACGCACATTTCCCCCATAATTCCCTCTTTTCTTTCAAACGCATTCAAAATCCAGCGACGCCACCATGCCAGACTGCATTATCCCGGACACTCTAAAGCGGATTTTTCCTAAAACTGGGTCACCCCTTTCCGGCGAACTCCCGAGGAGAGAGAGAGTTATGCCCTGTGTCTTGATACGCTGCAACACATCCGCTTAATATCCGTAGCAAATCTTTAACGCGAAGCCAGCGTCAGTTAAGGCAAAATCGATTCCCACAAAACTGATGCTACCACGAGACGCCTTTGCAACTCAACTCTCCTTTTCCTTCCGCCCCCCCTCCTTCTAACCAAAAGTATTTCCTTTTGCACCGATTACTGCCCTTCTTTTATTGCCTGAGAAAAGTTTGAAATGTGCCTTCATTGGCAAGTCAGATAAGATGGAATAGGTGCGACATGTATTGGTTGAGATACCGTCTTTTTTTAAAAGTAGTTTTGTATTGATTTCGATGGCATGTGTTTTGTGTTTCTTAGTGATTGCTGAGTTTTGATATTTGGGGAATATTTTTTTTATGTTTGTTGAAGGGTGAAACTGGTTTGTGTGAAAGGACGTTAAAAAAAGAAGCGTAGGTTTTCATATTAGCTGAACAGTTTTACTTATTGTTATTCCCAGAATTATTAAAAATTAAACTGAATATGTATTATATGATTTAACATGGAGACATATTTGTGAACATGGCTCAATTAAAAGACTATTTCAAAAATAAAAAATTAAATGCATTTTCTAGAATTACTAGAATTTCCGCAATTACTGCATTTTCTAGAATTCTTTTTATTTTCAAATCAGATTATTTGCCAAAAAAAAAATGGCTTATGCTATGAAAAATTTATTTTCTCATTAAATTTATTATTTATTAATATTCAGAGTACACGGTAAATCAAGCATTTTTCAATAAAAGAAAGTTAAAGTAAATAAGTTAACTTCAATGCATGATTTTATAAATTATGAAACAAAATTTATCCATTTTAAAATTTAAAATATGAAAGTTAATCATGAAAAAAATTCATGACTTAAATTTTATATTGTTTTGGCAATTAAATATACATTTTTTAAACATCCACACATATCTTTCAGTAAAGTAATTATTCTTGACTTAAAAAGATAAAAATGTTCTAAATTAACGATGTTTTATGAGTAGGCTTTTCAAACTTTCAAATTCAAGAGTTTCTTGTATTTAAAAATAGCATCAATAATGAATTACGCTTTCTCTCACTAACTAATTACTTTTTGCAAAACAAATCAAAACTTAATTAACGCGACCAATGAAAAAAAAAGTATAAAGGCGTTTTTAAACTCACGAGACTGATCTCTTTTTTCATCATTTCAGATGCATTTAAGCAGAAAGTCCCTTCAAAACAAATTTGTTTCCTTAAAAAATTTAAATATTAGATTTACTTCAGAACGAAAATTTTATAGCTTATGGTATTATATTGATAATTTATTACCATAGAGTTAGTGTAATTTTATAAATACAATTAAATATAGTTATGAATACAGTTAAATTTTATGTATATCTAGATTTCTAAATACATAAATCTTTCATTTTAACTTCATATG
This sequence comes from Caerostris darwini, assembly GCA_021605075.1. Taxonomy (NCBI): domain Eukaryota; kingdom Metazoa; phylum Arthropoda; class Arachnida; order Araneae; family Araneidae; genus Caerostris; species Caerostris darwini. The sequence goes on along the minus strand of BPLQ01012111.1, from coordinate 201,987 downwards.
AAAAAAGAATCCCATATTTGTGATCAAAATTTGTATTTATTACTGTAAAACTTTTCGTAAGAACAAACTTTACTACCAATATAAAATACATTTATAACCGTTATCTGAATTTTATTGTATCTTTTTACGAAACGGAATCAAACATCAACCCTCACTGCATGAAAATTTCCTATAAATAATCCCTAAAAATAGAATAAAAAAGGATAGAAAAAATTCATAGGGAAAAAAATAGAGATATATCCATAGGAAAAAAAATATACATATCGATAGGATTAAAAACTACAAATATCGATATAAATAAAAAATAGATATCCATACGAATAGAAAAATTCAGATGTCCTTATAAATAGAAACAGCCCTTGATACAAATAGGAAATATATATATATACAAATAGAAAAACAAAAAAGTTTAAAATGTAATCAACTCGGTTTATCACTCTACGGTCATTTTTTTCACACTTTAGGCTAATTAGACCGGGACCTATAGTTTATCGTGGATTCTGAACTAACAAACATCCATACCACCGCGGATTCCAACCTGAAGCTTGTGGTACCAACAGCCATTAGGCCGCGAGCAGATATACAGGGTACCCATATAATTTAGAATTTAAGGCAAGAACAAAATGCATAACAGCAATCTTAAAAAATAAAAAAAAACTATAGAATTCCAAACAATTTTCTTTTTTCGAAAATTTCGTTTTCAATTTGGATTAACACCAGACGATGTTTTAGAGAAATTTTGCATAATTTAATAATATAATTATTAGCTCGTGATAAAAATTTAAATATACATTATGTACAAAGCTTGGGAGAGAAATTTAAATAAGAATAGCTGATAAATTATGGAAGAAATATAAATAAAACTTGAAGAATAGATCGCGAAATAAATTTAAAACAAGTAATATATAAAAAAAAATTGTTTAAACCAATTCCTACTTTTTATCACTATGTTGCAGAAAGTCCTTCATAAATAACACTTACTTCTGGCGCCATCTATTGGTAGATATATGCAACTTAAATCTAAAAAAAACTAAAATTAATTAATTAAATTTAATTAATGAATATTTGAAAAGACTGTATTAACATCCAGTGTCCTCCACTACAAGTTAAAAAAATGTATTTGAACTTGAGTGGAGGAACAAAAAGTATTTTATGAACGAGTCAAAATTTGAACAAGATATATATAGGGAGATTGTGAACTAATAGTAGGAATTGAAAAAAATGAACCAGAAAGAAACGTTGAAAGTGGTCAAGGAAACGAAAACACGATACCCAAAACAATACCCTTAATTTTGTGTAAAACTACAGATATCAATGTAAATTGAGAAACAAACTAACACTATTATTTAAACATTTTGCAATCTATAACACTACAATTTATTTTCTAACACATTTTTACAAACAATTTTCTGTACCTTTGAACAAAGATTCTACCTTTCTCAGATTAATTACTAAGTTAGTTTTATTTTAATACTGAAAAAAGTGAACTGTCAGAAAAGTTTTATTAAAATTTTAATCTTTCCGCATGCATGCAAAATGAGTGAATTAATTAAATAAAATGTGGCTGAGCCTAAACTTTTTTCAGACTATTTTTCAAATTACTCTCCCTCTTCGTTTTTCACGCGACTGTATAAAAAGTAAAGTAATTAGTCTGATAGCTCTCGTATAAAAAACGAATAAAAAAAAATATTCATTTTTTTAGATCGTGATATAAAAGAAGACAGCGTGAAAAATAAAAGGCCGCGTGTTATTTCTTTAACGCTAATTTTTATTTTTTACAATGGGAAAAAACTCTAATTAAGCTATATTTGAAGTAAAAAATGTACTTAGAATTATTTCTTATGAGTAGAATATTCCAATATTTTTAGAAAAAAATAATGAGTAAAGTGGAACCTGATGCTACTCGTGAGAAAATTAGCGGAAGTTTATGTTGGAACTAGAATTAATATTTCCATAATCATTAAATATATTAAAAACCATTTTTTTATCTCTTTGTAAGAGTAATCTCATAAAGTGGCCGTTTTTCTGCACTTGCTCTTCTACATTTTTAAAAAGAAACTATACATTTTACTACTTTTTTATGACTAGCAACACCATACGTGATTAAATATTGCTTTCGAAGGAAAGATAAGGTTTTTCAGCAGAAATTTCTTCGTCTTCACTAGCCATAACTCCTTACATATTCTGGCAAAAATTAGGAAAGCTATCATCAGGTAATAAGATTGTCAATGCATTATCACAATCGGTATTGAGTTCACTCATTTTTAATAAAAGTTACTCAAATTACACCAGCAAAAGAAATGAGCACTCATCCTCTTACAAGCTACATTGTTGCCCTTCAAATCAGATATAGGTCGAACTGAATTTTCGAACATGTATATAGTTGTCAAAGCAATGTACCACACAAATTCTAATGGTGTAGTTCATTGCATAGCCTATTCGACAAATTACAAATACAGACATTTTCTTTTCTGTGTTGTTGTTACCTATGCTTTATTGGAACTCAATCCATACAAATTTGGCTACTTACCATAGAAACAAAATGCACATATAAACAAAAACGGTCAAAAAGGCCTTGAAAACACTGAAAAATAAGTTAAATGTTCTAAGGATAAAAATTTAAGAAGCTAGAAACACCATAATAAAAGTCCGTGTGTTCGGGACATGTTTTCTCGGTCCTCCAGCTAAGAGATACAAATCCCCATTCTGTTTAAGTTAGAGCCCAGTTCCGAGCAAACAAGTAAATGGGCCTTATTCATTTTCTCTGTCTTACATAAATCACATATATCAGAGTTCGCAATCCCTATTTTGGTCAGATGTTTGCCCAAACGCAACCGTATAATTTGAAATTGGTAACAGCTTCTTTGCGAGTTTGTCCAATAAATTTTTTCCAGTGATCCCCGATTGTCTCCCATGCTTTTCCTTTGGCGTTAGATAATAATTCACTAATATACGATGATTTAATTTTGCCCCGTATAGTTCTCATAAAAGTGTGAAGAGGAATAGGAAATTTATTGCTAATTGCGGAATGTAAGGCAAAAAAAATTGCTAATTTATTTCTTAAAACGTGAATAAGAATAATGACTTAATGCAATTCTAAAAAAATTTAAAGAAAAATGATGAAATTTTATCTCAGTTAACATAAAATAAATGTACTCGGCATATTATTTTGTGGAAAAAAACACAATTATGATTTACACAATAAATATTTATTCATAAAATAACAATTCTACAGTTTTTTGTAGACAAATTCATTCAAAACAAATTATCTTATACGTAGACAAATGATATTAAAGAATCTTAATTCATTCTTTGCACAAATCCTGCAGTGACAACAGCCGTTATCATCAATAAATTTCCATCTTTACTAAAAATGCATTTCATTCGAAAACTTTCTCATCAAAATACTTTCTATTCTTCGGCCTAATGGATTCTATTCAACTCTTTTTAACACTAATTCAGCTCTTAATGACACTAAATTTTTGTTTTCATTTCATTTTTTTAGTTCCTTTTTCATCAAAAAAACATTGAATTTGTAATAACCAGTAATATAGTGAAAGAGTTATTCCTCTAAAATATCAGAATTACCTAAAATCACTTCGTTTTACACAATTGTGCAATTTAGTTTCTCTTTTTACATATGAATCTCTTTGAAATGAGTTTTCAATTCTAATTAATTGAATTACTTCAAATTTGTTTGAATTTTTAATGCTGTTACTAGATTATATACTAGCATTAAAAAGAATTCTGATGATTTGAAAATGTGACGTAATTTTTCAGACATTACGTTTTTATTTATAGCTGATTCAGTTTAATAATGGATTTTAAAAACCCATTTCGATGTTTTTATAAAAACTTTTGTTTTAGATGCGCTTAAATTACAATAAAATTTGAATTTCACTTAAAAAGAAGTATTGACAAAATCATGTATTATACATCTGCTTTTTAAATAAAAGAAAAATTATTCTGCAGTTTATCTATTTTTGACTTAAACCAAAAAATACATTAGTTAATTGGTAACTTCAAACACATAATTCAAAAAATTAATGTGATTAATAATTTATAAGAAAAACAATTTTATTATAAAATAATAAATTATTTTAAATTTATTAAATCCTATCATGTATTATCATGTTTTTAATAACAATTTAATAACTTTAATGACTTATAATAAGACCCAAGTGTTTATAAGACTTATTAATGCTTATTAAGTCTGAAGTGAAATATAAGTATGTAACCATACTTCCTCCTACGCACTGCAAGAACGCCTCCGGTGTCGTTCAGGAGAAATGGCCAGTAGGCCTCGAGATTCTCACCCAAAAGGAAGTACAGCGCAATCAGCGCTGCCCTTAAGAAACGTTTATTACAGCGCATTCATTCGCTTCTCTTTAGTTTACAATCTCTCATCACAAGAGGAAATATATTTAGCACAACCCTGTGTATTTGTTGGTCTACAGACTCTCACCCGAAGAAGAAATATATATTTCTCGCACCATGTGCATGCCTGAATATCTTTATTTTCGGCTTAGAAGTGGAATTGTTCCACGAATCTATAAATAATTATATGTCTTTAAATGTGTTAAATATTGTTTGTATTTAATTGTGTGTATGTGGAGTTTGTACGCGTGTAAATAAATCTGTGAGTTCTCAAACCAGTGTGTCAACACAACCACACCCAGTTACAATCCTGAGTTGGCCCAACCTACAACACTACAAATAATCATAATAATAGTAATCAATATAAATATATGCAAATATATCATAAAATATGAACAAAATAAATATAATATTTACAAATATAATAATCAAGTATAACTCATAACTGTTTTACAAAAAAAAAAAACTAATAACAACATTAATTACAATCTAAATTCCAAGTCTCTATTTCTAAAACAATCCTGAACAAAATAAAGATTCTGAAACCGATGTTGACACGATGCTTTAGGGAAAGGAAACTTGCGTTAATTGAAATTCTTCACTATAATCACGAGCAACAACTATTCCTTTGCAGCTGCAATTAAATTAGTGTTGTAGTTTGATTATAAAACAGGCGCGAAATAACTATTTTGTTTTCACGTGCCTTTGGGCATTGGTATTCGTGATTTTCTAGGTAGGGAAAAGGATGAATCTAATTAATTTTGCACATTTTCCTTCACCGTTGAGAATAGTCAACAACAATATTCTAAGAAATTCCTTATAAATAAATATTCGACACGATATAGTTGACAAAAATCTATCCAAAAAGATAAAATAAAATAGAACAATGTATTTAATTTTTAACATTTCCCATACCATAGTTTACAAATTATTTACATTTATGTTTTCGTTTTCAAATTGTTTTCTGAAATAATATCACTATCTATTGGAATTCTTTATTTATAATTAAATAATGTTTTGCCATCATATATTTATAAATAATTTAATAAGTCTTAACATTTTTTGTATTTTTTACAAAATGTATTTCATTGCATTTGTATCTCCAATATCATCTTTTTTTTTTTTTTTTATTTGTCAACTTAATATTATAAAAAATTTCCAAAATGCATATAGAAAAATGTTATCTTTTTTAAGGGCAGAAAATTAAATTTCAAGTTCTTCTTTTATGATAATTTCAAAATTTTTTCTTTAAATTTTATTTTTAATAAACTTAAATTTCACATAGTTTTTTTTTTTCAAAAGCTTAATATACTTAAAAAATGCTTACAATTATAAAAAATATGCAATTCTCTAAATTAAGAAAAATTAATTTTTATTAAATTTTTCAAACATTTTTATTATTGTTATCTTCAAATGAGCATCAGACGTTTCTCTTTATTGTAATATTTTTTAATAATATTATCGTAATAATATTATCATAGTATAATAATATTATTAAAAAATAAATATTAATAATGGATTTTAAGAATCATAAAAAAATACTTTTAATACTGCTGTCTGTAATTTATTAGAAAAGAAATTCACTAATAATTTAAATGTTTGCTAAGTTAAAAGCATTTTTCCTGAGGCTGAGTAATTATTTGTATTTGAATATTATATAAAAATATTCTCCTTCAATGTTCGCATAACAATTCCGTCTTTTATCAAATTTTTAAAATATTTGAAAAAAGCCTTCAAATATTTCATAATATTCGTTATTCTATTATTTGAAAAAATTTCATTATTTTAAGTTATAAAATAAATTATCAACTGCTACTATTTTATTTGAAAAAAGAAATGTTTCAAGTAAAAATATCTGGTAGGGAAAAATATGCTGATATCGATATTTTGTTGTTCTGAAAAAAAATATAATAACTTTATTAAAAAATTAATTAATTGTACGTTTTTTTTTTTTTTTATATTAAAAAGAATTCTTACAATAAGAATGTTTTTAAAAGTTCATTATTAGAAACTGCTTCAAATAAATAACGTTTATTGTAAAACAACTAACTAGCTCACTTTCACATAAAAAATAAAGTCGATGATTATTAGAATTATTCAATTTAGTATCGGAAAACTTTTAATCTCTCTTAATCTAAAACCATATGCATCTAAATGGACGTGCATATCCCATTTCAAGTCAGCACGTACATTTCCCCCATGATTCCCTCTCTCCTTTCAAACGCATTCAAAATCCAGCGACCCCACCAGACCAGACTGCATTATCCCGGACACTATAAAGCGGATTTTTCCTAAAACTGGGTCACCCCTTTCCGGCGAACTCCCGAGGAGAGAGAGAGTTATGCCCTGTGTCTTGATACGCTGCAACACATCCGCTTAATATCCGTAGCAAATCTTTACCGCGGAAGCCAGCGTCAGTTAAGGCAAAATCGATTCCCAGAAAACTGATGCTACCACGAGACGCCTTTGCAACTCAACTTCCCCTTTTCCTCCCCCTTCTAACCAAAAGTATTTCCTTTTGCACCGATTACTGCCCTTCTTTTATTGCCTGAGAAAAGTTTGAAATGTGCCTTCATTGGCAAGTCAGATAAGATGGAATAGCTGCGACATGTATTGGTTGAGATACCGTCTTTTTAAAAAGTAGTTTTGTATTGATTTTGATGGCATGTGTTTTGTGTTTCTTAGTGATTGTTGAGTTTTGATGTTTTGGGAATATTTTTTTTATGTTTGTTGAATGGTGAATTTTATTAGTGGAAAATGATATTAAAAATGTTTACGCTTTCATATTAGCTGAACAGTTTTACTTAGTTGTTATTCCCCCAATTATTAAAAATTAAACTGAATATGTATTACATGACAACATGAAAACCTATTTGTGAACATGGTTCAATTAAAAGATTTTTCAAAAGTAAATAAAAAAGTTTGCCAAAGTATCACTTTTACTGAATCTTATATACTTATATATGTATATAAAGAACATAACAAATGAATACAAAACCCAACAGAGAATAAACAAAACCTAATTAAAAAACACATTCATTTTGCACGCCAAAAACTACTACCGGTATTTGCTATACGCAAATTGTATACTTTAACTATCATATCATTCGTAACATAAAAATTCAAAGTTACCTCAAGACCATTTAATAACCTAGCACTTAAAATTTAAATTGCAAAAATACCATCTGTTCAAAAGCAGTTTGGTTTAGATTTTGATAGGATTTGTTTTAATGTGTTTTTAATTTTAATGCATTTCTGAATATATATATATATATATATATATGTGTGTGTATGTATATATATAATATATATATATATAGATGCTTTTTATTTTCAAATCAGATTATTTGCAAAAAAAAAATAGCTTATGCTATGAAAAATTTATTTTCACATTAAATTTCTTTTTTATTATTATGCAGAGTATAAGGTAAATCAAGCATTTTCTATAAAAAAAGTGAAAGTAAATTAACTTCAATGCATGATTTTATAAATTATGAAACAATTTAACCATTTTAAAATTTAAAATATGAAAGTTAATTAGGAAAAAAAAATTCTTGACTTAAATTCTATATTGTTTTGGTAATTAAAAATACATTTTTTAAATATACACACATATCTTTCAGTAAAGAAATTATTCTTGAACTTAAAAAAGATAAAAATGTTCTTAATTAATAATGTTTTTTGAGTAGCCTTTTTTGAAAGTCTCAAATTCAAAAATTTCTTGTATTTAAAAATAGCATCAATAATGAATTAAGCTTTCGCTCATACTAACTAATTACTTTTTGCAAAACAAATTAAAACTTAAATTAACGAGATCAATGACAAAAAAAAAGTTATAAAGGTGTTTTTAAACTCACGAGACGGATCTCTTTTTTCAACGTTTTAGATGCATTTAAGCAGCAATTCCCTCCAAAACAAATTTGTTTCTGTAAAAAAAATTAAATATTAGATTTGCTTCAGAAAGAAAATTTTAGCTTATGGTATTATATTAATGGTTTATTGCTATAGAGTTAATGTAGTTTTATGAATGCAATTAATTCTAGTTCTGAACAGTTAAAGTAATACTGTTCTGTAGTTCAATACGATTTTTGTTTATACCCAACATGAAATTTGATTTTGTTTGTGTAAAAGTTTTAATTTAAAATAATAGTTAATTAAAGTATTTGAAGTTTACATTCAAATTTAGTGAATATTTTAATACTGTAACCGTGATTTCTACCTGTAACCGTGGTTCCTCCTACGCACTGCAAGAGCGCCCTTTGCGGCGTTCCAGTGAAACGTTCAGTAAGCATCGAACCTTTCGCCCGACAGGACGCAAGGCGCTACTGGCGCAAAATAACAATCTCTTATCCTGAGAGCTAGAAGTAAAATCTTTCCACTCATCTGTAGTGTATATCATTAAATATGCTACATGTGTGTTAAATAATGTTTATAGTTCATTGTGGTATTAATGAGTACTTGTATGCGTGTAAAAAATAAATGTGTTATAGGACTTGGCCACACCTAAACAAACAAAATGACGACATCCACTACAATACACATTTTATTTTCTTGTGTATTGGATATATAGTATTCAAATTATATTAATAGGTTATTACTCGTATTCTAGAACATTCGTTAATGTACATTAACAAATCAGATCCCGGTCTAACAGGATCATAGAGCTTTGTGGGGGTAGTGTTACTCGAGTCCGTAGCATATCTTCAAGCTACACGTGCCCCTTGGTTGTGCTAGATAAGTAGCAGCGGTGCAGCCTTTGCTTATGGCATAAAGATTAACTGTCTCTGTATTACCAGCTGCATTAGAGCAACAACAACATCATGTATATCTATTTATTGCGAAATATATTTCTGTATATATTTGCGAAATTTAGATGTTTGTAAGGCGAAATATATTTGTAAGTTCTGTGATTGAGAAAAATGTAAAAAAAATCAACTCAACGCATAGCGAAGTGGAATAAATCTGCACTCATTTTAACCCAACACTCTCAAAGAATTTCTAGTTTATCCAAAAAAAGTTTCTTTCTTAATTGGACAGTAGGGAGATTACAAAGTATCCGTTTATTTTTTGGGGTTGCTGTTGCCGTCTGGCATCTAAGGATCTCCCAATCTGAGGTTTTCGAGCGAATAAGTATCCTTACTTACAGGGGTAATGGTGGGTGAGAAAAGACTCAGCTATTTAAAAGAAAAAGGATTCACCAAGAAAAATTAGCGAACTTTTGAAGCAGACAAATAGGTCATTAATCTACACTAGAACAGCAAAGACTTTTTAGGAACTCTGGCCACATGCACTCATTGTAACATAGTCGCGGGAAAAATAAACGAAAATTATGTATATATATATATATATATATAACAGTATATAATATATATATGGAGAAAGAGAGGTAAAAAATAGATATATAACTAGCACATTATACTGTTTATTTTTATTATATGTACAGAAGTGATTGTATATATATCAACATCTATTTGTCTTAGATATAGAGATCTATACAAACATTTCTGTATGTATAAGAATAATAAATAATATAATGTACTAGAAAATAAAAAAGTATATAGATGAATAGAATATATATAAGAATAATAAATATTTATATATTATAATATATAGAAGAATATAAGATTGATAATTCTTTAATTTAATAACTGATTAAGTTTTCGGTTTGATATTTATAGTAATTAAATACAAACGTGATGACTCAAGCGTTTATTCATTGTGTTTTTAATGATAATTCTGCCCAAATATGGTTGCAGACAAGTACCAGGTATGTAAATAAGAAACCAGAATTTTTTTAATGGAAAATACACATTTATCAATGCAAAATATTTTATTTGAATTGTTTTATATTGCTAGTTATATATTTTTCCCACCTGTCTGGCAATTTGCGGATTCTTCGCTAAAAACACTGTTGCTCTTTTGAGGCAAGTCAGTCATAGAGTTATTTTCATAAGAAGCCCTGCTCAGCGAGTGAGTGTCTTATCGAAGCAAACAAAATAATCGAACGGAGCCAATTCTGGTGAATAAGCCGCATGCGGAAATATTTCTCAACAAAAAACCTCAATCGTTTCCTTGACCAGTTTTACTTGTGTGTGATGGTGCATTATCATGAAGCAAAATCATGTTTATTGTCTTTTTTGATATTCTGGTCGTTTTTCAAGCAAAGCTCCATTCGAACAGATCCTTTGTTGTCGATAACGTTCCATATTAACATTTTCGTCAGGTTTCAGCAACTCATGATAGATTACATCCTTTTGATCACATCAAACACAACAGCATTGTCTTCTGTCCATAGCGATTTGACTTTGCGGTCGATATTAATGGTTCGCCTGGAGATGATCTTTTACGCTTAGGATTCTTAAAATCTATCCACTTTTCATAGCCAGTCACAACTCGAATGAAAAATGAGTTTCTTTTGTATCTAGCGAGCAGCATTTCGCAAGTGGTGGTTCGCTTTTCCTGTTGTCTTTCACTCGGTTCATGTGAAACCCATTTACCCACCTTCTGGATCTTTCCCATGACTTTCAGACGTGTGGAGATAGCTTCTTGTATCACATTTAATTGATCTGGGAGTTTTTGTTGCATTAGAACGTTATCCTCATCCAACAGTGATAGCAATTCGCTCTCTGCAAATCTTTTTGGTGGCCTCCATATTCTTGTCAAAATGGCTATTTTGAATTTTTTTAGAAGCACTCAGAGCACTGTAAATCACCAAGAGAATGCTTACTGTAAACTTCGACAGGCATTCAATGCGATTCTGTAACACTTTTCTTTAAATGATAACAGAAAATCTTGAAATATTGTCAACGTAATTAAATTAAGAGTTATATTAATGTTTGCACAGGACTACTACTTACACTTTTCTTTTAACAGTCCAAAACAGTTGTTTGCATCAAATAAGAGTTATTTTTTAGTCTTAAAAGGACTTTTAAACCCATCTATATACGATATCAATGATAAAATGAACATGAGAACTAAATAACAGCTGAATTTTGTTGCAACATTAGATTTTCTTTCATATGTGTCACGTTTTCTGTCAGTCGCTAAAGCAACAAGGCATCACTTGGTGTTTTATATTTTCGAATGTCAGTATTTTGACTTGAAGCTGTTCGCCACTAAAATGGCAGACACATTCATCTTTGCCCATCGTTCTAGATTTACCATGTCATTTCTGTCATAGACACGTAAGCTTTCGTTTTTTTTTTACACACCAGCGTCTTTATTTCAGATACCCAGCCTGATAGGCACTCAGTGCCCTTTTGTATTCCATACTGAATAAAAAATAATAAAACAGTTTTTAAAATAGATCCTTCAACAACCAATTCGTCGCGATGTGTCTGCATTCTATTTTTAATTTAATTCTGGCGAATATGGAACAAAAAAACCAAAGAAGGTAATAATATTATGCCACGTTTAGAGTTAACCATGCTGTAGATGCCTATTCTTGCCAAAACAAATTTACTTAAATTGAAACAAATTTACATAAAAATAAAGATTCTAGTCTATATTCCTATTATTAAATTATAATTCCTATTATTTCTATTATTACAATTCCTATTATTTCTATTATTACAGATAATATTATTTCTATTATAATTCCTATTATTTCTATTATTACAACTCCTATTATTTCTATTATAATTCCTATTATTTCTATTATAATTCCTATTATATCTATGATAATCCCTATTATTAAATTATAATTCCTATTATTTCTATTATTAAATTATAATGCCTATTACTCCTATATTAAATTATAATGTCTATTATTCCTATTATTAAATTACATTTCTTATTATTCCTATTATTAAATTATAATGCCTATTATTCCTATTATTAAATTCCAATTATTAATCTATTTTTTGTATCTTTCTACGTTATTGCTCCTCAAAATACAATGTTTAACTGCTTAGTTGTAAAGATTTCTACAATTACAATATTTTTTCTTTTGATAATTTTTAATTGCATGGCCGTTTGATGTTAAAGTAAAAATTCCTTCTCATGATTATGTATTAAATGTTCATGACGGAAAATACAATTGATTCATCCAAAATATTAAATTGATAATCTGGGTTATAATTTCTGTCTTTTCCCTGTAGAAAATTAATGATGTTGAACTGTTTCTTCTATTCAATCCAAATAGTTATTTGATTCTAATTTACTCATTGTCTATATTATGAAAAAATATTTTAAATACACTCTTAATAAATGCACTGTTTTTATAAATAACTAGAAAGTGATATCTACAATATATCATTGGGTAAACGGAAGATAATTAATGTCACTTTTTTTGCATATTTTGAGTGTTTTCATTCCTTTTTTCCATTGAAATAAGTTCGTATTCAAAAATTCAACGTCCTTACAAAGAATTATGGGAAGCATTCATCATTTATTCATTCATGATTCATGAATACTGTCGTCTGTAAAAATCGAACTTTTTCACGAGTTTTGAATTGTCATCTGCTTATCTAAACGAAACAGATGGCAGTTTCTCCACTTCTTTATTAATACTAAAACTAAGTTCCGATTCTTTTGAAAAGTACTAAACATTTATCTTTATTCGAAATAAAATAAGACTTTTTTTTTTTTTCATTTTATAGGACAAATAAATCAACGTAAGAAATTGAAACATTTGACAAAAGTTCTTCCTTTTTAATATATGCAACTTTCTAAATATTTTTTTATTTAAAAATAGTTTCCATATTTTTTTTTAAAGCAACACAACTTTTTAAAATTGTTTAATTAATTTCCCGGCAATTTACTTTAGTGTTTAAATTAATGTTGATTTTAATTGACAAAAAAAAAATTTTTACTTATTGTATCAATTCTGTTATCGCAATTTTATTGAATATACATTTATTTAAATTAAATATTGCTAAAGAAAAATGTAACATAACAACACAGATGTATAACATTTAAAAACTGTATTGAACTTTCCGTCTTATAAATGAACTATACAAGATGGCAGTTTATATGATGGTTGTAATGTTTTTAATAACTATTTATTTTCTTTTGATAAATTTGTTTTAGATTAACGTTTACTAAGTGTCACTTACTTAAAATAAGCCCGACTCGTAGCTGAGTGGCAACAATATGCTGCTGTTTAACATTAGGGCTGAGGTTCAATCCTCTGAGGCTTTGTTGTAGACACTGTTTCAAAAAACGAGGACACTCGATGGTGTTTGGAATGCTCAACATCTTGCCTCGTTAGTTATATTACCTAGTGGGAGATCACCGGGTTTTCTCGGATTACCATATGCAAATGTGGGGTAGTTCCCCTATAAGTCCTCCTGCAAGGCACTGCCCTCCTTCGTCAGCGACACAGAGCCAAGTCAGACTTCTACCCTACGGGCGTTCCATCACAAGAGAAGCTACCTCTTTCCTTCCGTCCATGAGTAGCTTACGTCGGCAGGACACTGAGGATTAGACACAACAACTTAAAAAAAAAATTGTTTGTTTGAAATATGTACTAAATTTTTAAATGGTTTATTGACTTCTAAGCAAGTTAAAGATTTTACAGTATTTTCGTGGTGCTATAACATCCTTTTTTTACATTGACTTAAACTAATTTGCTTTACAATAAGTTATGGCAATTATAAGTTATGCATTTCAATCAATATTATTATTACAGATTGAAATGCATTTATTAGTTCTAATAAATACCTTTCAATCGTTGATTCTAGGTGATTCTTGCTTATTATACTTGCATTTAGTAAATTCCTTTAATATTTTAATACATCGATTTATGTGATGATTAACTAAAATATTTTAATGGAGAATTTCTTTAAAAACAATTCATACCGTGATTTATATACTACAGTGGAGTGGTCTTTTGAGTTTAGGGAATAGACAGAAGTCGCACGGTGTGAATATGGTGGTTGTGGAACGATATGAGTTTCATTTTTGGCAAAAAAGTCACGAAGAATCAATACAGTGTAAGCTGACGCATTCAGTGTTTTCGGTACCAATCGAGATTTGACGCGTTTGTGACCCAAAATGGAATTGACCGTTCCTTTTGAAATTCCAACATCATCAGCAAAGTCCCCAATTATAAATCGAAGTTTGCAAACACCAAATCTTTAATTTTTTCGACGTGAGCTTCGTCGGTTGAAGTTGATGGTCGACCAGATGTGAAAAAATCGTCTTCGACGCGTTCTCTGCCTTCTTTGAACTGTTTTTACCACTTCTAAACATTTCTTTCCGATACAGGAATGCTCACCGAATGCCTTCTGCCACATTCTATACGTTTCCGTAAACAAAATATAATACAAGTTCTTTGCACAATTAACTAAGACATTTAAAAAAATCGCCGGAATCAGTTTTAGCGTCTCACAAAGCCAAGCGTAACTCAAACACTCATGGATATTTTGACGTGAAATTTTACACAGTTGACAAGGACAGTCCCAGCAACCTAAAAAAGAAAAAAATAATTGAAATTCCATAAGCCCCGAAAATTTTAAATTGAAAATTGGTCTTACTTTTTAGAATACAGTAGTATTTATAAGATATCTACTTTCTTCATAAAACATTTTTATATAATAAAATTTTACAGGGATTATGTTGATATCCTTTGGAAACTACCAAATTTCTGAAACTTCTGTTAATAGCCATTCCAAAATAAAGATAAAATGTTAATCTTGTGCTGGATTACTTTATTATCTTGCTAGGTGATATCACGCTCCTATGAACATTTCTTATTCAGAGTATCTAGATTAAATAAAAAATTTACCGCTAGAAAAAAGTAAACATAACATGTACGTTCCTAAATCGTACCTGTGAGAAAGCCATAGAAAGAAAAAAAAACGTGCACATGCCATATTAAACTCTTAGATCTTATCCCGGAGCTTTTAAAACTCGTACCGTAAATTTTTCAGTAGAGGGACCAGTTAGCGGAAAAGGTTTAAGCATTACAGCAAAAAAGAAAAAAAGATCTTGAATTGGTTGGGTATTTCTTTCTTCTTTTTCGGAAAAGAACGATTAACCTTTAACGTGAATAGCTACGACCATTAGCACGTAAGTTCCTAACACCAAATGTTTTTTTTTTTTTTTTTTTTTTTTTTTTTGGAAAAGCATCGGTAAGTGCCTCTGAAATTAATAGAGGCAGAGATCGTGTTTTAGTAGCTGAAAGTGGCAAACTTTGCAAATTTTATACCGAAAGAACTTTTCGGGCCTTTTTATAAGTATTTGTCGAACGTGGAACATGTCCTTTAATGATCTTTCAGAGACAATTTTTTATATATAAAAGAGACATAATATTTCGATAAAAACGTTTTGCAGTGATCTAACTGAATCCGTAAATAGAACTAGAATAAGAAAAGAACATCCAAAAATAATATAAAAGGTAGGTTAAATTTTCTTAGGACCTGAATGGCCGAGTGTCTAGTGCTCTGGCGCTCGGTGCCATAGGTTTCGGGTTCGAGTCCCGCGGTGTCATGGATGTTTGTAGTGTGTTCAGAATTCACTTTACGACGCAAATCCGGTCTCATATGACTGTAGAGCGTCACGGAACCAAGTCAGGTTTCTATCTACTGGTGTTCCATCAACAGCAGCTGCCCCCTTTTCCCTTCATCCATGAATACTCATGGGGTGTTCGTCACTCGCTGCCGGATAATACTGAGGATTAGTCATAACACAAATGTTCTTATTATTTTGTACAGCTTACTGAAATTTTCAATTCAAAGTTGTTTGAATGGTCAACTTGGCAACGGACTATTTGCAAAATAATTTTTTTTTTACTCAAATGAAGCTTGATATTGTTTATAGTCTTCAAGATTCATTCATATAAAGAATAATAAATATAAAAAAGAATATTTCAACAAATTTGTAATCTGTAATCAAATTAACAATCTTTCCAAACTTTTTCAATAATTCTAGAAAAAAAGTTTTTTTAAATTTACAAAATAATTTATTTTCCACAAAATTGTTGTTAAAAAATAAAAAATTTAATTGAGGAGCTTTGTGATGCATTAAATGTATTTTTAACATTAAACAAGTAATATAAAAAAAAGTTTTAAGTCAATCCCTACTTTTTTTTCACTGTATTGCAGAAAGTCCTTCATAAAAAATTTTCATCCTTTTTTTTAAGTTTATCTGGCGCCATCTATTGGTAGATATATGCAATTTAAATCTAAAAAAAAACTAAAATTAGTTCATTAAATTTAATGAATTAATTAATATTTGAAAAACCTGTATTAACATCCAGTGTCATGTATTTGAACTTGAAAAATGTATTTGAACTTGAGTGAAGGAATAAAAAGTGTTTTATGAACAATTGAAAATTCGAATAAGATATACATAGGGAGACACTAATAGAAGGAATTGAAAACAATAAATAAATAAAAAAATAATAATTTCGAAATCAAAAATCAAAAACTATGTTGCAGAAAGTCCTTTATAAATAAAGTTTAAATTTTCCACTTACATCTGGCGCCATCTATTGGTAGATACATGCAACTTAAATCTAAAAAAAAACTAAAATTAATTAATTAAATTTAATTAATGAATATTTGAAAAACTGTATTAACATCCAGTGTCCTCCACTACAAGTTAAAAAAAAAGTGTATTTGAACTTGAGTGGATGAATAAAAAGTATTTTATGAACGACTATCAATTTGAACAAGATATATATAGGGAGAGTGTGAGCTAATAGAAGGAATTGAATAAAAGAATACTTCATTCACTAAATGTGAAATTTTAAATATGTAATGCAGTGTGCAGGTTGGACAATACGATTGTAACGTGTGCTTGGGTAAAAATACTTGAGGCACAGGTTGGAGAACTCAGAGTTTTATTTACGCATGCACAAACACTCCACACATACAATATTTAACACAATTAAATACATATAATTATAGATTTGTGGAAGGACTCCACTTCTAAGCCAAAACCCGATACTCAGGTATGCAATGGATGCGCTGTCCTCTATGGGTGAGAGTTTGTAGGCCCACTGACCATTTCTCCTGAATGCCACAGGGGGCGCTCTCGTCAGTAAGTAGGAGGAAGCAAGATTACGATAGGATATTAGCATACATTTTGTGAGAATAATAGAATTAATTAAAGTTTTAAACTTCTACAATAACAAAACTAATTAAAAAAAAGAAATTGGCCCATTGTGCTTCTCATCATTTCAATAACTTAATTTATTAAAACTAATTGCATTAAAAACATAAGTTTTTTTTAGCAAATATAATGATTGAAGTTTAAATTTTAGTAAATTTATCTAATTTTAATCAATTAATTGAAAAAAGATAAATACATATATACACATACACAAAAAAAAAGAAATCATAGAATATCATTTCAACCATTAATACATAAACATAAATAAAACATCGATGCTTGTATATATAAAATAAACATAGCACACTCTTTTTTTCCCTTATTAAAGTTTTTATTTACTAGTAAATATATTAATATACTATTTTTCTATAAGTATTTGCATGTAATTTCCTTAGTTAAATTTTCATTTTTATGGTGATGTTAAGAAAGAAAAAAAATCGAAAAAAACGGGAACTTCTGACACTAAGGAAAAAATTGAATTCATCCCGAAATACTGTTTTATTTTGAAATTTTCCTAATGAAATAGATGATTTGCACAAAATGCATGATTCAATTATTAAACCAATTTTATTTTCCAAAATCAAATATTAAAAAGGGACGATATGTGCTCTGCTTTATTGCAAGTTATAAATTCTCTGCGGAATACCTAAGCGAGTTAAAATGGACATCACGCAAGCTCTGCGTGAGAGTAGAGAATCCATCTATCAACTCGCATGTTAACGTATTTAATGTATAATTTCATCGAAAGATGGCGCTGGTGTGGAAACACAGCGTGGAATCTTTCTTAAGTGCTCGTAGTAAGTGAAAACGAAATTAAATTAATTTTAAAAAATTCTAAAGAATACACAATAAGATAGTAAAAAAGGCCATGAAATGATAAAATAGCTCGTGCATGAGATGAAATTCTATTTTCAATTTCTAAAAAACGAATGTTCTTTACAAAGGTTCTTATTATATGTTGTTTTATTTGATTATATAAATTGTAAGTTTAAAGAAAGCATTTGATAAAAAAAAGCTTGACATTATTCGAATGCTACAGTTTAACTACTAATACTATTATTTAACCATCAGTGTTCAAATAACAAACAATAAAAACACAATAAACAAAAATACAATACAATAACAAATAAAATACAATAAATTTTACAATATGCCTTAATCACTCTCAGGCATACTGTAAAATTTATTGTATAATTTATTAAACATATATATATATATATAAATATATTTATATAATTTGTTAGTATAATTTATTTAGTTTAGTTTAGTTTTTAATTTGTTCCTGTTCATTTTTATATGTATTATATATGCTGGTAAACTAGGTCAAAATTATATTATTTTATTTCAAAAAGAAATATACTATGTCGTTTAAAAAAGTAATGTTACATATTTTTGAAAAACTTTCGGTTGTTATAGGTAGTGAAACGATACAATCTTCTAAACCAAGGGTGGTCAACCCCCTTTGAATATTTTTCCTGTTCAGGAGATTTATATTACAAAATATAAAACTCACGAGTTGGAAAAATATTCAAAATATATTTATGTTATTAATGGCCAAAGTAGTGAAAACCAATGTATTAAAAAAATACATCATTTATGTATCCATATCATTATAAATTAACTGTCGAAATTATGAAAAAAAGATAACTTTGATTTTAAAATAATATTCTTGCGAATATATGACAGATATTCATTGTTTTATTTATGAGTTTACAGTTATGAGTCGCAGAATATAATTAAATTATATTCTGCGAAATTATGATGCGCGCGTATCTTGGAACATCTAATTTAACAGGTTCTATGTTTCCCTTTAAGTGACCTGAGTGACCATCCCTAGATGCGCATAGTTTTATTGTTGATAGCAGAGCAAACCAGACTCTTAGTTGAAGTTGTTAGCTCTTGTGCTTCAACTTACACTTGCGAATCGTTTTTGTCTAAAATGAAATTCACCAAACGCAAAACACGATCAAACATAACGGACGGAACGCCAATTATAATGTGCAAATACCCAAATTGAGATCGATTTGCAAACGCTTAGTGAAAGAGTGGAGAAACAAATATCGCACTAGTAAAATAAATATTTTTTAATGATTTCATTTTTTTTTTATTTCGTTTGTATTTATATATGTTTATATTCCTTTTTATTGTTATATATTTCTTTGCAATGTGCGTTTAGTATCATTATTATTATATTATCTATGTTTCCATATAAGAATAATAGTAAATACAAAAACAATAACTAATTCAAAAAAATTGTCTATAATGGGTCTAAATATAATACGGGGATATATAATTTTACATGCGACCCGCGGTGTTAGGATGCTTTTCCAAAGTGGCCCACAAGATCATTTGGGTTGTCCATCCCTGCTCTAAACGATCGCAACATTTAGGGCATTTTTTTTGAAGAAATTCTTCCTTCTTTCCAATATATACCCCCCACAGAATTCACAATTCCCATTCACCAAAGGTATACTTAACTATTTTTTTTCCTTCGGAATTAGGAGGTCTGTATAAAATTTAATTTAAACTTTAACTCTTAAAATACACTTTTCTATTCATTAAAGGGAGTTTTTTCTAGTGAAACTTATAGACTCTGTTCATTTAATTTAGAAAATGTAGTTCAGAATTCTCACCAGAGATTAGATATCGTAATTCTTCTCCATACACATTGGAACCTAAATTGAATTCGGTGAATTTATCCGTCTAGACACATTGAGATGAAAATACTTGGCATTAACTCTTCAAAGTGTGAGGATCAGAATTTCAATTGCGCTTTCAACATTTTGTAATATTATTAAACAGAAAATGAACAGCTGGGTAAAAACAGAGAACTGAAAATAAAGCCTTCTTAAAGTCTTCCGTGTAAGAATTCTTCTCCTTCGTAATTTGCTTTTAAGGCTCATTGACAGCATATGTGAGATCAATGATAGCATATATTTCTTATTTTTCTTCTACTTATTATTGTTTTATTTCTTGCTACTTTGGTACTTTACTAAATCCCTGAATTACTCATAAAATGAATAAAACGTAACATATACATAAAAAATAATTAATAAAAATAGCGTAATTCACAGCTAATATTTAAGAGCATGAAGATTTAAATTCGATAGTGGACTTCGATGCGCTCGATGATTTCAGAAATGAGCTGGTCCGATTAAGATTGTATCATTATGTTTCGGCGTGTAACATCGACAGTTAAACTATCTGATGAGAGTTTTCCGGGAATTTCTTCAACGCAAACAAAAAAAAGGAACTATTTACACGAACTGAACTTAACAACCCTTCGAACTGAACTTAACAACCCTTCGAACTGAACCAAACAACATCTCCATGCGAGCAATGTCATCCGATCATACCAATATTATACGACGGTGGACTTGTAAATGTAGAAGATAAGTCCAGCCATAAAAAATTTTATAATTTCTTCTTTTTAATTCATCCCTAAAGAAAATAATATCAATTATATCCTTATATATCCATATCCTTCTACACATATGCATAAATTAAAATTTTTTTTGTAGACATACGAATGCAGCTGTTTTATTAATACTTATTAATAACCGTCTAACCCCAATCCCAGATCTATTAAGAATACGGCCCCACGAAAAATCGTAAATTTCCTTAAAATATCAAAATTCCAATAAAATAAAAATATTTTTAAAATAATTTTTAATAACCATCTAACCAGTCTGTATTTTTTGTTTTTATTTTCTCCTATTTTTTTTTTTTTTTATTTTAAAATTTATTTACATATTCAATAATTAAAAAATATGCAGTATAAAAGATTAAAAAATTAAAAATTATAAAATATAAAAGATTTGACAGCTAAATGTACAGCTGTATAGCGTTAAATGACTCATGTTAAGCAATTACTCTTTCTAGAAGGTATTTAAAAGCATCTAATTTCGTGCAACAACAAACACCACCCTGCTTGTATGATTATGACCCCGATCAAGATTTACCTCTTAAAATATTCAGCAATCTGTAGCAATCTTTGAGGAAATTGCTTGTTTTCGTTGCCCAAAAGCAATTAATTGCTCATTTTCCCGCACCTGTAATTTCCTGTCGGCCCTTTTCAATTTTCCACGACACGTATTGCTCGGAAATTGGATGTATTTTCGTCGCTCGGGGTCTCGTATGACTCCGTCCACAATGAATGATAATCAGATAGTGTTCCTTTTTCACACAAATCACGTCCTCTATCACAGGATACTTTTTATATCGTGTCTCTGCAACACGTACTGCGATTGAAAAGAAATAGTGTGCTGGAAAAAAAGAGTGATTTTTTTCATACGAAAATTGCATTTTCATAAGTTGTCGAAATCAAAGATTCATGGCAAGATTTTCTTTGTTGTGAGATTTAATATGATTCGTGGTATGATATATTATGTTATATGTTCCATTCATGTTTTAAATATTATAAAATTGATCTTTTACGTACTTTGTGGAATAAAACATTGCTAAACGAATTTTTTATAATGCATTTTTTTTTCAGGTATATTGCATTTAGTGCTTTTGATATAGTACATTTTATATGTTCTATGAATGAATAATAACATTATATGAATGAATATTAATAATCATGAATAATATTATTTCTATGAATGAATATTAATAATCAAAAATAATATTAATTCGATGAAATATTAATAATCATGAATAATATGAATTCGATGAAATATTAATAATCATGAATAATATGAATTCGATGAAATATTAATAATAAGGAATAATACGAATTCGTTGAATGAATATTAATTCGATAAGGAATATTAATAACCATGAATAATATTAATTCGATAAATGAATATTAAAAATCATGAATAATATTTATTTAATGAATTAATATTAATTATCATGAATAATATTAATTAGATGAAGGAATATTAATAATCATGAATAATATTTATTCAATAAAGGAATATTAATGATCATAAATGACTATTGAGATTTACATTAATATTAATAAATCAGCAAAATTGCTCATTTTAAGTTAGGCTTATAGAAATACATAAACATCTTTTATACATCATTCTTATCTAAAACTTACTTGTGAAAATTAGGCATTAAAAATGATTGACATTGCTGTCAATAATTAACAATAAATGCCAAATTTTTTCACTTCTTTGCAGTTTCTTAGCTGATTTGCAAGATACATAATTTTTTACATACTTGTTGAAATTTTTGGATTTTTTTAATTAAACATATTTTTAATATTTTTTTCCCGAAAGGAATTCGTATGTTTTATTTTTTTAAATCTATTTTCTCAATTAATTTATTTAATAATTTTTTTTTCATGTTCTTAAGACTATTAAACTGTCTTAATAGGGGAAAAAAAGAACACACTTCTTCAAAATTATCAGATTTTCCTTGAATCACAAATGTTTTTCGAATTTAAACCTCTGGTTTATTCGCATGAAAGGGAAAAAAATTTGTTTATGCATCTCTGACCTAAAAAAAATATTCAACATAAAAATATTCAATACATAAAAACAATATTCAATATATCAAAAAATATTCAATATATAAAAACAATATTCAATATATAAAACAGTATTCAACATAAAAATATTCTAAAAATGTGTAATAAATGCATGATAAGTCATAGATTTTTCTATGAAACATCTAATGGTATTAGAAATACCAATATGGAATAAAAAATAACTCCCAAAACACAGTTAGTTTATCTTTTAAGGCGCATTCGAGAATTTTATCACATACTTGTGGCTAATGACTTTTTTAACTGCTAATAATATTTGCCTTCTCCCTCCTAATCACCCCTCGAGTATGAACACTCTAAAATATTATTGCAGCTTATAGAGTGAAGTGCAAATTCCCCCTTTTCTATTCATGTTGTTAAGAGAATCGTTTCATGTTGCCCATAGATAAGGCGCCATTGAAATGCGAAGGATTCTTTATAACTAGCTTACTTTATTGGCTGTGGGCTGTTTATGGGCTTAGAGTTAACCGTTAACTGAAATCGAGTTTCTATAAAGGGTTTTATTTTAAATACTTATGGATAAATTGCTTTAAACTAAGTTTAAATTTCTTTACAATTTACAAATTTTTTTTATTATTATTTAAATTAAGAGCATCATATTGTTCAAGTTTTGCTATTTGAATTCAGTTATAAGAAGCATTCATTTTTAATTCCAAAATAGTTTATAAAATTTATTGTGGCTATTTTAAAATATGTAATATCCAATTTATATTTTAATAGCCCAAAATTACTATACTAAAACTTTTATATAACATCAGCACTGTGATATACTGTGACAGTTAGGAAGAAAGACAAAAAAACTTCTTTACTGATAATTTTATTTAATTTTTTTTTCCGAACTTTGGGTGAAATACAAATGAAATTCTTCATTGGCGCAACAGCCCTATGGTGGAGCAAGGCCGTCTGCCTGCTGGCATATTCCGGAACAGGAAATGTTTCCTCTTTACTGGTCAGGGTCGTCAACCCTATCCCCAACAGTCCTGTTATACTGGGATCTAGGGTTTAAAGTGGATTCCGAACCACTAAAAACATCCATGGCACCGCCTTGACTCGAACCCTGGGGTATCGAGCGCTAAAGCGCTAGTCACTCGGCCGCCATCCTGACAAATGGTATTTAATGAATGTATTTTTTTTTTATTATTATTATTATAAGTTGCTCAGGTAAGAGTAAAATTAGCTATCATGTTTCATTTTAATACGGTCTTTTCAAAAAGCAATGTTTTTTGTTTGCATATTAATTTACATTACATTTAATTACTTTTCGCATATTAGTTGTTTACTGTTAGTAAAATTGTTCGTTTTAAATTATTTATGTTTTTACCATAAATTAGCGGAAATTATTATAAATATTTCAAACTGAAAATATTAGGGGAAGTTGAAGTAATTTTAATGCTAAATTCAATTTTGCAAGGCATTTCTTTAATTATTTTTTTCGAATTTAAGTACATTGTCTTTAAAAATTTAATATTTAGCACTTGCCTGACTCGTGGCGCAAGACAACGTTCGTTGCTGGTGAGCATTAGGGTGGAGGTTCCATCCGCTGGCGGCTGTGTTGCAGACATTGTTTCATAAAACGAGGTGATGTGATTGTGATGTTCAGCATCTTGCCTCGTTAGTCAGACTACTTGGTGGGAGTTTTCCAGGTTTTCTACCTACCAGACTTCTACCTACTAGTGCTCCATCACAACAGAAGCTGCCCCCCCCGTCCCGCCTTCCATGGAGCCGCACGGGTTCTTGGTCTTAGTCTAGATGTTGCTGTCTACCGATCACACGGGTTCTTGGACTTGGTTTAGCTGCTGCTGTCTAACAAGAGGAATAGAAAAAAAATTTAGTATTTTCGATACTGTTAAATATCTTTCATCTTTTCTAAAGGTTTAGTGAACAGTAGTCAATCAAAATTATTTATTAAAAAATGTAGCGATATATACACTAAAATTTATTTTTAAACTGTAAATAATTCTTAAAAATTACTTGTCAAAGGAATTGGCACTTAAAAGTTACTGACACCGCTGTCAGTTATAAGCAATTAACGCGAATGCTTTCATATGCTAAGATGGCTTTATAACATATAACATCGGTTATATGTTGTACACAATATTATATTATATGATTATAAACCAATATGAGTCATATAACATATAACAATTGTTTATTTCATTGCTTTCAGCATGAACCAAATCGACCTTGGAACTGAAAAAATAAGTTTACGATGTGCACAGTCTTCTATGAACTTAATTACGACGCTGCAAAGTCATATAACCATAAACTGCGCTGTTCTCATTGGCTACCGCAAAATGGGTAATAGAATGTTTCATGTAAGTGAGCTACGAAGGATTAAATTCGAATGTGTGCACAGCGATGAACTTATGATTTGAGTGGTAACAACAATATACATCACTCTAATTTAACAAAGGAGTCCATCTGATAATATCGTTAGTAAAAAAAAGGAATACCACAAAATTTCAGAATTTTATTGATTATGTAATTTTATTAAACATATATTTAAACTTTGGGTTGGTCACATTAATATGAATAAAATTCTTGTAACAAAACTATTTTTGATATCTTTTCACTGTTACTCGTTATTCACATAAAACTTTTTCTTATGTTTTGTTATGTTCATACTTGAGAGAGAGTGACTAATATAAGAACATCTTAAATATATATAAGATGTCATAAATATTTGAATAAAGTAAAAATATAGACGATATTAAATGCTATTTAACACATAATCTGTAAAGAAATATCTATTTGTTTATTAATACTTCAGCTAATACTTTTAATTATAATAAAAGATGAAAAACTTTTTCCCATCTTGAAGAATAAGGCTTTTGTAATTCTTACGTTTCGTATAGCTCAACTGTATAAATGCTGTAACAGTTCATCTTAATTAATGAGCTTAAATAGTGAAGTTTTGTTTCATGAATCATTCAACAATGAGTTCGTTTGTGTAAAAAAATATGGAAATGTGAGACTAATTAATAATAGCACAATTAGTACGGAAACTCTTTTATAATTTGGAGACGTGTGCGTTTTGTATTTATCATGCTGTCAGAAATACCATCAATAAACTGAAACAGTCTAATTAAAATAATTAAGGCTTTCCTGGTATGAAAAATGTGAATAAAACAAAGAAAAACGTCCTATAGAATTAACTTGCAAAATGACAATCGAAAATTTAAAATTTATGCTCAGAAAAGGGCAGCAATATGTATCGTTTAACGAAGTAAAAAAATATTTTGATCTATCAATAATGAATAATTTCAATTTATCAATTACAACAAACAATTTCATTTTCATTTTAAATTATGTATATTTAATTAACTTCTTTAAGGCTTCTATTTGTTTATATCTTAACTTATCATTTATGATTGAATGAGAAGATAATAAAATATGATTTAAAGAAGAATGAATTAAATTATTTTTAAAGTTACTTTTTTAATTTTTTAAATTAAATATAAATTTTCATACGACGAATACTTAAAGTTGTTTGTATTCATCTGTAGAAATTGAGAGTTAAATAGAAATGTGAAGTATTAGAATTTAATTCAAGAACTACTATATATTATACAGAAAATTAGAGGTATGATATTTAACCGTTAATAATTGTCTAGATAACATTTTTAGTTGTTTAAAGTTTCAAGGTCAAAGGTTAGAGTATGCGCGAGAAGAATATTTTCAAATGTGATATGGTGGTACATTATAAATCACTGTACACACTAAGATATTGAATGCAAGATGGAAACACGAATACATGGTGTCGTACAGGAAATCAGAAACGATCTGTGTTAGCTGTGAATAACGCTGAATTTGTTGTACAATTATATCTCATATGTACTCGATTTGGAAAGATCTGGCCAATATAAAATGTCAACATTCTGTAGAGCATGTTAAGTGATAGCAGCGGACTTGTGTTATTCTGTGGAGACGTGTTATTCTGTTGGAATTACCTCCTAGAATAGTGATAAAAAATTGCAGTACCGCTGCTTCAATAACTAGTCTGACTACAAATGGACTTTCAGGGTGAGGAAGATAATGAGGAAAAGCTCATGCTGTAGTTAGAAATTTCTCCCTATAATATAACCAGGCTCGTTCACACCGAGGCGTGAGGCGTTGAAGCGAGAAGCGTTGACCAATCACTAACCTCATCGCGTTTGCCTGAAACCGATTGAAATCCACCGCTTCGAGTTGACCAACTTCAATTCTCAAATGCTTTTCGCATCATGTGACTTGGATTGAGCCAATAGTAGATCTTCCATCTAGTAGAAGTAACTGGAACTTCACTAGGCGTAAAACGATTTCTGACTCTTCGGTGGGAATGGGTCGAAAAAATTTTCTTCCTGTCGCGTGACGCGTCGCCGCCTCACGCCTCGGTGGAAACGAGCCTTAACTCCTGGTGTAGGTCCAGGCCTGTCTACGAGAAAGACAGGTTGACTTAGAGCGCTAACTTGGTCTCCTTCTAACCATCATATAATCTTCACTGGAACCATGATACTCTCACTTGAGAACACAACAGATCTCCAATCCGACCTCCAATGAGCTCTAACTTAGAGGAGCAATAGAGGGACTTTCTGGCCTATGAATTTATCATGACTTAACATAGTATAGATACAGAAACTTCCAATTCGACTTCCCATGTTAGATTTCGAATGCTGCTTCTTCATTTCTTGAGGGGCCGGGTGGCCGAGTACCGCAGGTTTCAGGTTCGAAGTCCAGCGGTGGCATGGATGTTTGTAGTGGTTCGGAATCCACTTTAAACTGTAGGTCTGTTTAGCCTAACGTGTGCACAAGATGATCGTAGAGCGACAAACCAAATCTTCATTTCTGGACGCATCGCCCGCAAGACGATTCTAAAAGAGAAAAAAATACTGCAACACAACCTGAAATATTTATAACAAAATTCTAAAATCTTTCCTGTTTCCATACAAAAAATACCGGAAGAAAAAGGCAAGTTACCGTTTTTCACCACAGTTGGGTCGATGCCAAAAAAATTATTGTCGAACAAAAAGGAATTTTCTACATCCAATAACATATTTTTCTTTGTAGGTGCAGTTCTGTCCCGATAAAAGCTTTGAAAGGATATGGGTTTTTATCCTGTTACAAAAATATTTACGAAAAAAAAACCCGTTAATCTCAACTTCCTCTGATTTATTGCAAAGACATTATGTCGTGTGAATGTGTAAGACAACGGATTTCGTGTAAAGAGACAATAAAAATTGTATTGGTAAAATGTTTAAACGGGTTTTGTATTGATTCTAATATTTATGAACGAGATATATATTCATATATATATACATATAAATATTTGTTTTAAATTTAAATTCATATTATATTTTCCTTTTTACGGGTGGCATTTTTGTTAAAACTATCTTTGTTAGGTTATAAGATTAGGGAAACCATATTTCTATTGGGATTTTTGATAGAATTTTTTTCAATGCGCTGTACTGTACAATATTGTAATTGGACCATTTTATAAATTTCTAAAGAATATAATATTATTCACTATTTTTTTTATCAAAATCAATCTAATGAAGCAATGTACATTTGGAAAAAAAATTTATTTTATGATTAATATAATTTAATAGAATTGTAATTTGTTAGTAATAATTAATATTCGATGTTTATATCTAAAACAGATTTTATACTAAATATTTTATTAACCTAATTCAAAATTAGTTCTTTATTATCAAATAATCCTTTTTTTTTTTTTTTTTTTTTTTTTTTTTGTATGTAGTTTTTGAAAAATTTCAAATTAGCGATATTATTAATCAAATTGAAAAGATTTCCTTCTAAACAAATATGTTTGAAAATATTGAAAAAAATGCAAGAGCAATTGAAAAAAAAATGAGGGGGTTTTTAGGTTTTTTGATATAAAAGATTTTAATCAAAGGGACATTTTTTTAATAAAGAAAATGTCTTCTAAAATGAGGAAACGTCTAAATATACAAAAACTTATAAAGTAAACTTTTTTAATTATTATATTTTATGAGATTTTTTTTATCTTTTAATACTTTTTTTTCACAAACACATCCTCAATTAACTTTTTTTCACCTTATAAAGCATTTTTTTACATAGTTGCTAATTAATAACATGCTCAAAGTATAATAACACTATAAATATTCATGAAATAACTTGTGATGTCTTTCAGAAACGTGTATTTATCTAATGATTAAACCTTTATAGTTTATGGAAGGAATATAATTAAATTTATGTCTTTAGTTCCCCACTAATGAAGTATTCTAAAAGTGATTTATCTTTCTCTCAGATGTTTTTTCCTTTCAGATTCTAATATTAAAATCTTCTTTATTAAGTATATAAAATGTTTGTAAAAGTGAAATATTTTAAGTGTTCCAAGCAAAACAGTTAGTTCATATATTTAATTAGTATTATTAATGGCGTATTTAATTGAGTTAGTTATGATAATTAATTTTTTATTGCTTTTTAAAAAAATTAAATAGCATTTTAACTAACTAGAAAAACCTTCAAAATAACCTTATGTTTTTATAATCCAATGTGTTTTTTATATTTATTCTCATAAAATAATGACTGAAGTTGATGGGTGGTTTACGAATTGAATTTCTGAATTGAGGATACTATTCTGTTTATGTAGTAGCTCTATGATCTATTCGCTGGTAATTTAAACATCTGTTTTAAAGGTGGGAACGACGAATCGATTACTTGTTGGTGATGCTAGTCAGACAAACGCGGCGCAATGTAATTTTGATAAAAAAAGTTTTAATAGCTATTGTGAAATTTGTACATTTATTTTTTCTTCTGATATTATGTAATTTAAAATTATAATTATTAATCTAATTTAATTTTTTTATTAAAAATTTAAATTATTATCAGTTTAATAAAAACCATTCCAATATTACCTTTCTCTTCTATTCCATCACTGTGTTTGAATCCATTCTATCTGACAACGTGTCAACTTGTTCCACATTATTGCACGTTAGACGATATAATCACTTAATTAAGTCTGTAATAATATCCTTCCATGGTGTTGAAAAATAAGAGGGGGTATCGCCCCAACCCCTCAGATCATTCTTGATGATCTCATTTGATATGTATTTCTTTGTTGTAAAATAAATTAGCTTTTTTTCTCTGATTTTGTTATTGTTTGTGACTTAAAGACTTAATAAATTTTGTTATTATTATCGTTATAACTTATCAAGCCATGGAGCCGGAATGGCAGAGTGACTAGCGCTCTGGCACTGGGCAGCACAGGTTCCGAGTTCGAGTCCGGGTGGTGCCATGGATGTTTGTAGTTTTTCGGAATCCACTTTAAACCGTAGGTCCCGCTGTAACAGGATCGTAGAGCGTTGCGAGGGTATTACTCCGCGTCCATAGCTTATCTTCAAGGTACAAGCACCTTCTGGGTAATGCTAAGTGAGTACCGTCGGTGCGGAACTTGTCTAAGTGTTTGCAAGCTACATTAGAATCAAAAAAACTTTTCAAACCGTGAATTGTATAATTTAAGATAAAGCAACCAATTTGGATGATAAGTCTCAACGTTCAGTCATGCTAAGTTTGTATTAAGTCGCATACTCTGTAAGTCATTCTGATTTTCACGGTTCTCTTGTGCACAGAATGTATGTCATCACAATTTCATCGTTTCATTTGAATATCACATTCAGATGATGCATAGAAATCAAAGAATTTAGTTTTGGCTTGGATTTAAAACTAAACCGGGGGAAAAAAAATATTTCTCTATTTAATATATTTGTGAACGATTTTGTCTTTGCTTTAATTGGCGAAAAGCTCTAAATTTGGCTAAACAATTTAACAATTATCGTTCCTAATTTCATGAATTCATTATGCTAAAAAATAATTGATGTGGTTTAAAATAAAATAGTATGTGTTGAACCAGTTGACAGCTGCAAAAGAACTTCACTACTATTGAGTATTTATACATTAGAAAATATAGCTATATTGAAATATAATATTATATTTCAATATAGCCATATCACCGAAATATAATGTAATATTTATTGTAGATTTATTAATGCCATTATTAAATATAAATGAGATTTGCGTTAAAATCATTTACATTATTAAAATTTGAGAAATATTATTGCTATTTAAACAGATGTCATTATTGTTTCAATTTAATCTGAATATTATATTAAATCTAACTATATATTTAACCAAAATATTACTATATTAATATTAATATATATTATTTATTAATATATTAATTTATTAATGTATTAATATAATCTAAAATATTATATTTAATCTAAATATACAAGTTCCATTGGTGAAATAATAGATAAAATATTTTCAGTTATGATAAATTGAAATTTGCAGTTGAGTTTTACTATAATTTTACTTTAGTTTTTACTTCTTTTAAAAGTCAGTAATTTTCTGTCCTTTCTAATGCAGTTCTATACAATGAGGCTTACTCAAAATATGTGAAAATAAAGTACATTTTTATATATAGCGTTATTACAAAATACCGAAAACTATTGGTCTAAAAATTCTTTCTCGTAACGTATTCATTTCTTTAATATATTTTTTTGTTGTTTTGGCGTGGGGGAAGGGGAAATCGAAAGAATAAATTTAAAAAAAAAAAAATGTATTTTACATCTGAAGGAGGGGGAGGGGGAATAGTTTTAGGTCGATTCTTTTATGTTTTTGAAAGGTGAATGCCCATCTCGTGTTGGATTAAATATTTTACACGTTTGGGATGATATCAATTTTCAATATGTTTTCTTCTTCAAAAGATCTGTCAGCGATGTCAAGTAAAGGCCCTTTGAAAAACGTTTTTCAGACTTTTTTAGTTTTGAAAATGTTTTTTCTTTTTGAAAACGTTTTTTTTTTTTATTATTATTCTAATATCTAGATCATCAATATTTTACTTAATAATAAAATAATAATTATTTATACTTTTATGACGTAATAAATGCTATCAGTGTACATTTTGTAAACAGTTAACATAGTTGTTAAATATTTTGAGACAAATTTTTGCTTATGATACAAAAAATTAAATTGTGTAGGGATTTTTTTTAATTTTATATTGCAATGTTTTCTATATGTGCAATAAAATCAATAATAAAAAAATGTATGCACAATTACTTTACAATACCTAACTAACTAATTCCCTGGCACTACAGTTCATGTTGGACTATGGCCGTCTGCTTACTGACAGGTTCCGAAACAGAAGATGTTTTCTTTTTAGTAGTTGGGTTATTTGATCTATGCCCAAGGTTCTACAGTCATATTTGACCGGGGCCTACGGTTTAAAGTGGATTCCGAACCACTAAAAACATCTATGGCACCGAGCGCCAGAGCGCTAATCACTCGGTCATCAAGCCCCTAGTTTACAATACCAGTATCTTGAAAAGAAATCGGATGAAAACGGGTAATAAATTATCTTATGTTACTGCATTTTAATTACTAATGTTTACCAGTGCAATTATTCAGCATATAAGAGAAAAACAAATGAAAAAAAATTTCCGAGAAATATCTATATTGAAATCTAATTCTATAAAAATTTCCTTAGCTGAACATTAAATTTTCTAACTATTTGGTGTTTTAATTTATTTGCTTTACTTTAAAAAAATTGCTTTGTTTTTATAAAAATGTGCCCAATGTACTGAGCAAAGGACTAGTTAGTGAACTTGAAAGTTTTGATGTCGTATCAAACAATGTTGGCAAAGCTTCAAGGAATGGCTTGGAGTAGCATGAATAAATTATTAAAAAGTAGAGAGACAAATTCTGGAAATATAAATGTTGAAACTAACTTGTCTTTTTAAAAACGGAGACCTCATAAAAGTTTTTTATTATTCACTCATTTCTATAGTCTTAACCAGGTGTGGCCAATCCGCGGTCTTTCCTTGAACATTTTTCTGGCCCATGAGATTTGTCACACTTTTACAAAATAAATTTATTTTATAATGGCCAAAGTAGTGAAAACCAATGTATTAAAAAATACATTATTTGTGCATCCATATATTAAAAAATTAACTGTCGAAATTAGTTGTCTAATTTAGAGTTAGACAAATATAACAAAATTTTTTTAATATATTCATTTCCCTTTCTAGGGAAATTCCCATTCTTTCATTTCTCCATTTTCCCCCAGGATATCTAGAAATGGAATTGGTTGACTTACAATACAATATTGAATTAAAACACGTTTTTGAAACTTCGGAATCAAAAATAGATTTTTATAGCACTTACGTTACAAAAGATAAATTTCCCAATTTGAGAAATCTAGTGCAAAAAGTTGTTAGCGCGTGTGGCTCAACTTACACCTGCGAATCGTTTTTTTTTTTTTTTTAGAAAATGAAGTTGTCCAAACACAAAACACGCTCAAACATAACGGACGCTAATCTGCAACACTAATTGCAGTGTTCAAATACCCAAATTGAGATCGATTTGTAAAAGCTAAGTGAAAGAATGGAGAAACAAATATCGCACTAGTAAAATAAATAGTTTTTAATGATTTCATTTTTAGTTTCGTTTATATTTATATATTTTTTTATATTTCATTTTTAGTGTTATATATTTCTTTGCAATGTGCGTTTAATACCATTATTACTATATTCTCTATGTTTCCATGTAAGAATAATAGTAAACACATTGATAATAACTCATTATGTTTCAATTTTTCACTCCAAAAAAGTATACAGTAGATCTAAATCTAATAGGGGGATATATAATTTTATATGCGGCCTGCGAAGTTAGGATGCATTTCCAAAGTGGCCCGCAAAACCATTTGGATTGACCACCCAAGACACTGTAAGACAATCAAATTACTGCTCTTGTGAATCTGGGTTAATGTGTCTGAGATACTTTTTATGTAATCTGGTATATTCAGCTGTTTAATTCAATTCCATTTTTAAAAATGAACTGGGTTTCAATTCTCTGAAAAGTCTATATTTAAATAAATAAGCGAGCTCTAATTTAATGCAACATTAACATATATGGTACTCTGTTACAATAACAATACATTACATGATCAATAAAATGCTTGCCAAATGAATGGCTCTTCATTAATTTTTCGTGCATCTCTAGTCATCAGCCAAGCTATTTTTATCAATTATTAATGTATTCTAACCCCATTGATAAACACAGATCTATTGGAGTCCTATTTGTTTTAGCTTTTGATCAACAATACTACTCCATGTCGTTTAATTCAATTAAAATAATCTTTGTGTGTGTGTGAAAATGTTTTTTTAGTTACCTGGCATACGTTTAGAACAAACATTATCGACATAAAATCAGAACCTGTTAGCATACCTTGAATTAAACGAGACGAAGAGATATTTTCGATCAAAGGCTAAAACAAATAAGCCTCCAATAGATCTGTGTTTAGCAATGGGGATAGAATAGATTAATAACTGATAAAAATAACTTGTTCGATGACTAGAGATGCATTTAAAATTAATGGAGAGCCATTCATTTGGCAAGCATTTTATTGATCTTGTCACAGATATGTGTTACCAATTCCCAAAAGTTATGATAGTGATCAAAATTCTACGTTTCTTGCAATCATAAAAGAATCATTTCAAGATGTATTGGGGAAATCTTTCAATTATTGATGTTAGGATATGAAAGTGATTGCTGCAATATTGAATCAGATCAAATAGTTAAGATCTCAGTAGTTTTCAGATCAAATAGTTAAAAAGTAAAGATTTTTTTTGGTATTTTTGCATAACTTGCTGGTTTTATAATTTATTGATTTGATTATTAATTATTAATATTTGATTTGATTATTAATTATTAATATTCGATTTGATTATTAATTATTAATACTTTTATAGACGCACTAAATAAAATACGAAGGCTTGTCAAAATGAAAATTCTTAATCACCACGATCCGCATTCGTGTTTCTCATTTGCTCAATGCTCAATAAATTATTTATTAATTAAATCTTTTAATTTGATTGATCTTCTTCGTAACCGTTTATTGGGAATCATAGCATTAGACTCTTTATCCAAACCAGTTAGTGTAGATGGAAAATCAAGCGAGATGATTTGGAGTTATGCATTATTATCAATGCTTTTAGATTAAGAGATTGATACCGACTCAGAGTGAATGTTTACGTTTAAAATCTCTCACAGTGTGTGTAAGAATCACGTTGATAGTATTCAGGATTTTGTCCCTATAAGTCATAATGTAGAAAAATTACTCTGAATATTTTCTTAGAATGCAATACTCTTGACCTCTTAAAATTGGTGAAATAATCTTAATTGTACTAAAGAAACACAAAACCCGATATGTAAAGAAAAGTAATAAATACAAAGGACGGTCAAATAAGAAAACTTTACAAATATTTTTAGAAATGTTTTGTGCAAATAAAAAGCACCTGTGCATTATTTTTGTACATAATCCTTCTAATTCTCAATATAAATTCTAGAATTCTTATAGGATATCTGTTTATAAACTATTCACCTAATCAAAACCCACCACAAGTGTAAATTTTTAATTAATTGAGACCCTCTATTTGTGTACTTCTTTACCCATTAAAAACCTATCATTTGTGCACCTCTTAATCTAATCTAACTTCACCATTTGTGTACAATCCATTCAATCGAAATTTGCTATCTGAGTACCTCTCCACCCATTTGAAATCCACCATTCGTCTAACGTTTCATCCAATTGAAAAAATTGTATCTACTATGTACCTACTACTGTACCTACTATCTGTGTATCCTTTAACCTAATATTTATATATTAGTTTGCCTAATCAAAAAATATTATTAGTGTACCTGTTCAATCAATTAAAACATATTTGTATATCCTTTTTAACCAATCAAAAACTATCAATTTGTTTACCTTTTCATCTAGTTGAAAGTGTACCTCTTCACCCAATTGAAATCTGCCATTTGTGTACCTATTCACCTTATTTAAATTCACAATTTATTTACCTCTTCACCCAACGTAAACCTACCATTTCTGTACTCATCTAATCAAACTTCACCATTTTTGTACAATCCACTCAATCGGAATCTACTATCTGAGTACCTCTTCACCCATTTGAAATCCACCAATCATGTAACTCTTCCAATTAAAACATACCATTTGTGTATCTTCTAACCCAATCGAAACCTAATATCTGTGTATTAGTTAACCCATTTGAAAACTGTTATTAGTGTACCTGCTCACTGAGTTGAAACCCACTATTTGTGCTCCTTATTTGAACCCACCATTCGTGTACCTCTTCACCCGATCGCCAATCATTTGTATACTTTTCATCCAATCCAAACACACCATTTCTATGTCCCCACTTTATACTTTTCATCCAATCTAAACACACCATTTCTATGTCCCCACTTTATACTTTTCATCCAATCTAAACACACCATTTCTATGCCCCCACTTTATACTTTTCATCCAATCTAAACACACCATTTCTATGCCCCTACTTTATACTTTTCATCCAATCTAAACACACCATTTCTATGTCCCCACTTTATACTTTTCATCCAATCTAAACACACCATTTCTATGTCCCCACTTTATACTTTTCATCCAATCTAAGCACACCATTTCTATGTCCCCACTTCCCTCCATGACTACTTCATGCACAATTAATCTGAGATTTCCTTTTTTTTTTTTTTTAATGCTTTAACTGCAGTCGTATTTTAGAATGCCACAACTCTATATTTTTTACCAGATTACCAGCGGTATATTTTTTACCAGATTACAATTTTTTACCAGCGCCCTTGCCATGAAAATGTGAGCGTTTTCGATATCACTCATACTCCTGCTGCTGTTACAAACATGCATCCTTCTATTGCGCTTTTCCATTATTAACATCAATAGTTGTTTTACATTTTTAGTTGCCAAAATTCTTTGCAAATAACATTGTTCTTTTTTTGGTATATGTAATTCTACTATAAAACTCTCGTTCCTCTATTGCCTCGTGTTGAACAATTCACTATTAATAACTAATGTTGGGAACCACCAAGTCAGTGGCATAAAATTAGAAATTTTTGAAATGTGTTTATTTTTTTAACTGACCAATTAACCTGATAATTGCAGTAATGTAAAGCGATAAAACAGAACCGTTTTTAGGTGGGGTAGGGAGTATATAAATGTATGGAATTCTCATTTTCTTCGAGAATTTCGTTTAATATAAAATCTTGACATCATTTTATAGTTATTTCATTTTTTGATTTCAAAAAATTTTGTAGTCTTTTTCGAAAGAAAATAGACAAAAAGCAATATGTGTACATAAAATCCGTATGGTGTAAAAAAAATTTCGATGTAGAAAAAGAATAAGAAATTAATAAGTATCGGAAAATTTGTAGAATCGGAAATTAAATTTTGAGTCATCCATTTTGTTGATTTAATTAAGCTGTCAAAAACTTGGCTGCAGATGGCTTTTCTTACATTGATAAATCTGGTTAACATACCAATCAATATCAGAATAAAAATATGCGTTATAAATCATTTAAGAAAGTCAAAGTTTTAAAAAATTGAAATATTAATTAAGAGACATTTCTTTATAATATTTGTTATAAAGTAATGTATCATTTTTTAACAACATTAAAGTAACTCCATTTTTTAAATGATAAAGATATAATGAAAGATACTTTATATTAATTTATTTAATATATTTAGAATCCTTTTTTTAATTCAATAATTTTTTTTCTCATATTTTTCAGCACATTTGTATAATCCAATCCTTATTTTGTTGACATTCGTATAACCGATGAATGAATATATTTTAAAGCAATCTTTTTCGGTTTCAATGAATGCTACACTTCCTAAATGCTTTATCGCAGCATATGTTTTCAAAAATTCAATAATTCAATACCTATCTTCTTCTACTACTTCATTGTCACAACAGCCCTTGATGGGCCAAGGCCGCCTGCCTATTGGCAGATGTCGAGACAGGAGATGTATTTCTTTTCATGGAATAGGGTTATCAGCCTTATACCCAACAGATATATTATATCAATATTTAAAGCTTAAAGTGGATTCTTAACCCCTACAAACATCCATGACACTTCCGATACTCCAACCCCGTGTCACCGAAAGCCATACCGCTAGTCACTCGGCCATCATGCCCAATTGTCTATCTAGACTGCTTTAATTATCTGTGCTTTGAGAATCAAGGAGTTCAGCTTGGACTTGGACATACGCTATCGAAAGTTTGCTCGAATACGCCGGATAAGGGAATGTTAAATGCGTTGGTCGCGAACATCCCATCTTTGAGAAAGAAAGAAGGACATTCCTTTTCGAGGCAACTGCCGTGTCGTGTGTGAGAAAACACGGAATACTCCTACCAGGCAATATAATTGTCGATGCGAGAGCCTTAGACAGTTAATCTTCTCGTTTTTGCAAGCAGTAAATGCAACGGACGCCAGCAATAGATTAAAACTGAGCCTTCCTTCACGGTATTTGCGCATATTATCGCTGGCCCATAAATCGGGCCTTTTGTACCATTACATTGAAAACTTTTCTGAGTTTAAATAAAAAAATTCCAAGATGATAACATTGAAAGAGCATTTTATCGTAAGCACATTTTGTCTAAAGAACCCGTAGAAGAATCTTTTTATTTAAACCAGCAAACACAAAGGTTTATGTCTTATCTAATTCGACCAACAATGGATTAGGAAGAACTCAAAGTACCCCCTCCCCTTTTTTTTTACTTACTTCAAAAATATGTCAAAGATTTTCCAGACCATCATTGTCCAGGTTCCTTTGACAGGAAAGGATTAAGGTTGACGCTGTGACCCGCATAACAGCATGGTGGATTTACGTCGTTGCGCATAATCCACTTTTCTGGAATCATCGATGGAGAAAAGAGGATTTGGGCGTCTGTTGCATAAGCTAATTTGCTGAGAATGAGCGTTATTTTGGGTGCACTGCAGCTGCGGTTCTCTTTTCACGAATGCTTTATCAGAAGAATGGTGGGCTGTTATTAGGTACAAAGACGCTCATACTTCATCGCTTCACTGCCTCATTTGTATCTTTATAGCAAGCTTTTATGCCTTCACTAACTTCGTAAACAGTAACTATAATGTTCGTCAACCAAGAAGAAAATTGCCACTTATACTAGTTAAGATTTTACCATGAATTGAAATTATGAGTATTAGTTACGTAAGATTCAATTAGAGAGGAGCCAAAATTTGCATTAATGATTATGTTACTGAGATTTCATTGTCATTATGGTAATATATAAATAATATTACGATAATATCCAAATACCATTATAATTTTTTTTGCCATAGTTAGGGTATTTGAAACAAATTATTGCAGTGATTTAATTAAGTCACTTAACCAATCAGAAAATGGAAGAATTAGTTATTCCTGCTGACTTTACTAGTATAAAACTATATAATTAAATTAATTAAGTTTATTTTTTAATCAAATCTAATCATTAGCATCGCTAACATCACATTCCACAAAATCTGAATTATGTAATTTCCAATAATCTAAAGAGAATGTATTCGTAATCATCACAAAAATAATTAGAACGTCCATTTCTGTTTTAATAAAAATTACTTTAAACATGAAAGGATTTAATTCTTATGATTTTTTAATCTTAAATCTACTACCTTATTAAAATTCAATCACAAGAATAAAATCGCAAGAACAAGTGATATTAACCATTTTGTGTTAGTTAGAATATGATATACACACACAACAGATTGACTGAGGGACCTGGTAACGTAATGAAGATT
This sequence comes from Caerostris darwini, assembly GCA_021605075.1. NCBI lineage: Eukaryota > Metazoa > Arthropoda > Arachnida > Araneae > Araneidae > Caerostris > Caerostris darwini. The sequence goes on along the minus strand of BPLQ01012111.1, from coordinate 162,407 downwards.
GTAGGAACTTTATGTTTTCATGTTGTTGGCATACATAAGATATTATTTAAGGCATCAACATTTTCCTTTAAATATCATTGAAGTTTTCAAACTTCGAGACCTTTGACACTGATATCATTTACAACAAAACGGCAAAGCTGTATCAGATTTAGCGTAACTCTGTTTACACCACGGGGGCTACTCCAACTACATCGTTCCACTTTAATTTTGAACAGCCCCCTATTTAGGGATTTTCTCTCTTTTCCTCCATGAGCCCAATGGAAGACATATTCTTTCCCACCATAGACATGGCTCAACATCACATGTCGAGAATCAATCACTTATAGTTTGGATACCCTGCTATCCATTTCATCTACTCTTAAATTATTACGGTATGCGGTACATTGTAGGAGAATTTGGCTCATCTGCTTTGCTTTGGCTTCATCTGCTTTTGAGAAAACTTTAAAATATCAGCGATGATTGTTTATGGGAGCATTGGTATTATTGGTTCTTCTTCTTCTTGATTAGGGCAACAGACCCATGGTGGGGACTGTCTGCCTACTGGCAGATTTCGAGACAGGAGACATTTCCTTTTTTACGGGTAGGGTTGTCAACCCCACGCCCTACAATCATATTAGACCGGGACCTACGGTTTAAAAATGGATTCCGAACTACTCCAAACATCCATGGCACAGCCGGGATTCGAAAGTGAAACCTGTGGCACATAGTGCTAGTCACTCGGCCAACAGACCTCTGGTATTGTTGATGCTGCCACACAACTCATCATTTTTCAAAGCGTACTCCACTAGCTAAATACGGTCCATTTATTCTTAAACACAGCTCTCTCCCAATAAGCTACGAGTGAAGTTCAATTAACAGTAAATAGGGCCATACAATATTATATCAAATAATTAACATATTAATTCTAGACTAAATAAATATGAAGATACTTTCTCGAATTTCTCATCTGCATTCGAACCGGAAATGATTTGTAGTATCTCATTTTAATAAACCTCTCATATATATTGACAAATGTACCACTAATCCATTCTTATAAACCTAATTCCAGATTAAAGTCTTATCCCAACTAAATCTTGATTACTAAATTATGAAACGACACGTGCAAGGTTCAAATCGCTTATGATGGTCAGTGGGAATCCCACAACTGACATTAAGCCCTCGAGTGATTTGCAGAAGTTTATATGAATCCTTCATGGATCCCATGGATCACAATTCGCCAAATCGTTAGCGATCGCTCAAGGATTGCTGAGCGGACATTGCTGATGAATCGATGCGTCCAATCGCCACGAAAGGTGATTACAGAAGATGGATGACATTAATGAATGATGAGCTCCAGTGAAATCTTGGAGCAAAATCTGTGGATGCTGTAATTTGGAACGGATAATGGCTCCAGGAATTCTTCTTCTTGAAGTATGAAGGATTGTTGTTCTTCTAGAGGGCGATAAGCCAGAGGAGGTGACAAGAGTGGAAATAGAAAAGAATGGAATGCTTGTGAGTAATGGATTTTGAGACACTGATATATCTATTTAAATTCCGAACGTGATATTTTTACAAAGTCATATACTTAAATCCTTTATGTTCGGCGAATGCATTAGTCATGTTGAATTTGAATGTTTTATATTAATAAGATACTTATAATGTATTTCCTTATTCTACTTTAGTGTGAAGATGTTATTCAGATAGAGATTGTTGAATCATTTATCATGATTGAGAAAGTGAAAGTATTTATAAGACAGAAGATGCTCGCATAATGGTCGAAACGCCAGGTATATTTATGATCGATTAAGAAACTGACTATGATAGACTAAATTAAATACATTCTTAAATGTCAGGCATTATATTTTAAAAATATATATATATTATATGTATATATAACAAATCATCATCGAATTTATCTGATTATCAAATTTAAAATATGAAAGTATCATTTTAAACTATAAAATCTCAGAATAAGTCATATGAAATATTGAAAATAACAAAGGTAAATTCTCATTTTGGTTACTTTTCTATGCTGTGTTTCTCTTTTTGTGGCCTGATGGCCAATTGTCTAGCGCTCTACCCATTGATTGGTACCACAGACTTCAGGTTCGAATTCTGGCAGTGGCATGAAAGTTTGTAAGTGGTTCGAAATTCACGTTAAACTGTAATTAGCCCAAAGTGTGCAAAAAATGACCATAGAGTGACAAACGAAATCTCATTTTTTTTTTTAATGTTGAAAAAAACATAAAACACTAAACTCACAATTGTAGAGTCTTTGATTAAAATGAGTCTACTATTATGACTAAAAAATGACCGTTTCATATTTCAAAACGAAAATTAATCAAAATAATGAAAGCTAAATTAAATTAACAATCCTCCTTCTTTAAAATAGAAAAATAAATTTCATTGACGATTAATGCAAATTTTTTGAACTCGACTTAAGGTTTTTCATCACTGATTTTGCTGCATATTCAGCGTTATCAAATTAGAAATCTGCAATACATCTATAAAATATAAAGTAATAGATGATTCCCTCTGAGAGAAGTTTTAAGGATGCAAATTTGTGTTGAAGACTCCAACTATGATTGGGAGTAGGAAACTTCAGTTAAACAATCCAACTGTTGAGGTGAGACATTTAATAATGATTATTGTCGACTCTTCTCGATATCCAAAGCAATAACTGCACTACATGTCCTCAATAAGGAGATGAACTTATTTCTATGAATGGATTTCTTATTTTAAAAGTAAGAATCAAATACACGTTACTAAAACTATCTCCAAATACATAGTTTATTCGACTCGTGTCTTAATGATTGCTAGCTTAGGAGAGAGTTCGGAATAGAATGATAGGAACCCGTTAGAGTTGTAGCTTTGAAAATCGAGAGTACTGGATTATGATTGTGAGAACGGATGTAAAGCTTCCCACATAGATACGCCTTGTTGTCTGGTGGATGTTTTACAATTTTTCTCCCGTATTATATGCAAAGGCAGAGTATTTACTCCAAAAAGACCTCTGGGAAGGCAATATCCTCGTCTTGTTAGTGACCTGTTCTTGTTGTACACGCGTAGTAGAATGTGAAGCCGACAGATATTAAAATAAATTCATGTTCAGGCACTGTTAAATCACCAAGTTTCAAAAAAATATCTTTAGGCCTTTTAGGCGTTTCTCCATGTATGGTAAAAAATAAAAACATAAGAGTTAACAAAAGCTCCTATCTCTGGTTGTCACTAAATTTGAAAATCATTGAAAAAAAAAAATTTTCTAATGTTTGAATTTTTATTTTTAATACAGCCCATCAAAATCATATTTCATGTTGTTATCCAGAATTCTTATAAAGAATTATCTGTTATATGACTTTTAAAAATAAAATTAACATGTAAATAATTTGGGACACTAGAAAAGCAACGGGTGATATCAGTAGGCGGCGGATAATGTGCAGTTGCACAAACGACATGCAATTACCCCTAAAAGTCCTTCCGGAAGGCAATAATATTCCCCAATCTTTAATCAGTCGTGCGTTCATGACCTGCATGTGCGGAATAAGATGTCCACCAATATTAAATTTAAAAAAAACATGCATGCCTGTTTACAAGATACGACAAACACAAATACTTTAAATAAAAACCATTATACTTTTTATATAAAAGTAAGTCATTTTATTGCAAGTAGGTTTTTATATATTATTCTTAAAAAACGCATATAAAACCAGTTCTCCTTCCTTGCTTTTAAAATCACTTCTTTAGTATGCCAAACATTGACTTTTATAGAAGGGGCTTTTCAAATCTCGAGGGCTTGAACCTTTAGTTCACTGTTTAAACTTCCCAGAGATTTGATGGATAGCGAAAGAGTTACGCATTTTTCAAAACTGCTTTTTGAAAAATAGCTTCAGGGATTTTTCTGCCCCGTAACTATGGAGGAGGGACTCCATCTGCTGAGAAGACTAGACTTATTTTGTATTTATACTCTTTTTTACTTATTTTACTTGGAGGCATAAGGTCTCCATTTTAAAGAAAATCATTTTCGTAAGGAAAAAAAATCGATGTCTTAAGTTCAGAGTTTGTTAATCTTTTATTGCTCCAGGAAATGCAGAAGCAAGTATGTATTCAATAGCTTGTATTTAATATGCTTCGTTTTCAAAGTCTTCAGTATTGATTGAAATGCGATACTTTTAAGTCTTTTTATTGAAAAAGCTTTTGAGTTAATCAAAAAAGATTTTATTATAATATCAGTTTCAAGTATAAGTTGAAATTTAATACTTTTAGCCATTTATATTTAAAACGTTTGATTTCTTGTGAGTACATCAAAAAGTATTTTATTACAATATTTCTTTCAAAAATATATGATTCATGTTAAGATTTGTATTACAATAAAATCCAGCAAACTTCGAAGTAAATATTTGTTCATGTTACTTTATATTTTAAAGAAATGCTATTTTAAAACAAAAATAGTAAAAATTCCATATCCATATTTCTTTCTAAAATATGATTTATGTTAAGATTTGTATTACAATGAAATCCAATAAAAATCAAGTAAATATTTGTTCATGTTCCTTTATATTTAAGAAAAGCTGTTTTAAGATAAAATAGTAAAATTCTGTAGTTAAAACAAACAATATCTAGAATTCGTTTTAATTCTAAACAATTATTTATTTTACTATTAATGATAATTTGATTATTACTAAAATAAATAGTTGCTTAGAATTAAATATCAAAGCTATGTTCTATTTTATATACGTATTTAAAATAATATCAATTCTACTTTTGTATGCCTCATTAAAAGCACAACAAGTAATTTATATCTCTGCACAAATTATGTAACCTAAAACACATTACCTGCGAGTAGATCAGTATCATTTACAGTTCCATTATGATCATTTATTTAAAAGTTAAATAACATGCGTAATGTTTCCCAAATGATAATCTAACATTTGTAATTATAATGATTCTTAATACCATTTCCCTGTTCATTTTAATACCTACAATTATTTTACTATTAATAATAATTTGGTTAAACTATTAATTTAAGAACAAAAATTATAAACCGATTTACGAATCCAGTTTATACATTAGTAAGTAAATAAGTAATTGTAATGAATTGTTATGAAAAATATTATGTATGAATAATCTCCAACGAAACAATTCAGATATAAAGATGACTAATTATTACACTGTAATAAATGTTTTAACTGTAAGTTATTTATTTTTACTTCATTATTTAATGTATTTTTAATGCGTGCAAATTTTTTTATTTTGATATTTCAAAATGGTTGTTGACAGAAGAGGGGAAACAAATATTTCATCAACCTTTTTAATTAGAATTTATCTCATTAAAAAAACGCTTCGTTTTTTTTTTTTTTTGTGATCTAATTTTAATAACAATATATATTGTAAGTAAATATTATAAAGATATATTCATGCATTACTTCATACATTGATTTGTTTAATAATTTATAAATCAATTACCTCATTATTTCAATAGCTTTTATTGTTAATATATTGATTGAATACTTTGATTAAACTTTTAATAGTTCAAGCAATTATTTACTTATTATATATATTCTTAAGGCGGTAGACATTTTATTAACTAAATTAAATAATATATTCTGACACTTTAATCTATATATATATATATATATATATATTTCATTATATATATATATTATATAATTACAGTGATGTTTCACACACAGAGTGATATACATAATACAGAGTGATATTTTCATATACAGAGTGATTATAATTAAAATTCCACTTTTAAAATGCTATAGAATAAGAACCATTGGTCACAATGAGTTCAAATTTGAACTGACAGTATTTGAAGAAGAGGGAAATGGTACGGTATCAAAAAAGGGCCAAGCTGTATTAATAGATGGTGCTGTAAGCTGCATAAAGAAAATGAATTCGACTGCCAGTGATATTTTGAATCAAAATTACAATGTATTTGGCATGAATTGCACATTAAACCAACTGTAGTGTTCAATGTCTTTGATGGTTTCGGTTTTTTGACGGAAAAAATTACTTCCAAGTCATTGAACAGTTGTGACACTGTGAGTGGAAAGCCCATCCACCTTGGCAAGGTCATACTAAATCGGATGGGAAAAATCGGGGGAACAGTTTTTTGATGTCATACCGATTCCGCCTTCATCAAGTATCTTCAGTTCAAATTTGAGCTTATTATGGCGAGTGATTCTTTTTTACAGCATTTTGAAAGTGGGACTTTAATTATAAACACCCTGTATATACAAATTTAAGAAAGAAAAGAATTAAATAGAATTATTAATTAGAATTAAATAGACTTTCCTTCAATGAATTTTGTAATTTCTTTTAATAAATCTTCGAGCATGGTTATTTTTCATATAAGATTATAGAAATAAAAACTGTTAATTTATAGATATCCTTTGACTTTGAACAATTATATATATATATATATATATATTCTTAAGAATGTAAAAACATTTTATTAACTATTTTAAATAATATGCTCAGACATTTTATATAAGTGTTATATAAATATATATATTATTTATGAAATATAAAGAATTAAATAGAATTATTAATTAGAATTGCACACATCATAAAATAATTATCATATCACGTAGCTCTTACATCTTCGAGTCTCGAACAATGCGCTGTGTTGTTGTGAGCAAGTACAATTACGTTACTATTCCTACGTGTAAAAAAAAGTTAGCTCGCTGCAACTCAATAAATTTTGTATTTCATTTTCTTAACACCAAAATTTTAAAACTCAAAAAGAAAAAATTATTCAACTCAATTATGCGTTTCGACGAATTACAAAAGAGGCCTGCAAAGATCTTTAACAGTCACGCATTGTTAACGAAGCCATCGGGTAATAAAGTTGAAACATTCCTCAATCACCAGCAGTTCCATGTCACGCACAAATGAAGAGCTCTGCTTCACAGCCGACAACGATCTATAAACAAAGGGCTCCTATTACATTCGGTCCATTTGAAATAATCGTGGGCAGCTCAGGCTCTTTATAAGATCGTTAATGATGCAGCATTCCTGCCCGAGTAACAAGCTTTCCTAAAAGAAGGAAAACTTCTGTAATGGAGTAAGCAAACATTTCTGTTGGCCAAGGCTCCTTGTTAAAACGGGACAGAAATTTATCTCTGTGGCAGAAGCAGGTTTCTCATCAGAAAGTGTTCTGGCAAATGGCGACGTAATTCAATTTCTGTTTCCAAACAGCCAACAAAAACGACTTTCTGGGAAACTTTCTTCGCCAATTGTTTGAATTCCTGTTTCTGTCCTTGCGTGAGAAATGCAATTGGTTTTGTTTGCTGATTGCCTAACGTATGATCTCACTCTTTCTTTCTTCATTGAGGTCAGACATCCATGATTTAGATTAGAGAAGAAAAAATCTTGACGAGTTAATTTGTACTTACTAAGTTTTAACGATATATAAAAACATTTTATTAACTAATCTAAATTTAATATCCTCTGGCGTAAATTGCTTTGATTTCGTGGAATTTTAGGAAATTATTACAATAGAATTCAAACTTTCCAAATACCCTTGTTTACACAGATCCGCCGAAAAAGTTCCACTGATTTTTCCCATCCAATTTGATATGACCTTGCCGTGGTGAATGGGCCTTCCACTAATAGTATCACAACCGTTGAATGGCTTAGATGTCATTTTTTCCGTCAAAAAACCAAAACAATCAAGCACATTGAACACTACAGTTGGTTTAATATGCAACTCATGCCAAATACGTTGTCATTTTGATTCAAAATATCACGGGCAGCCGAATTCACTTTCTTTATGCCGCTTACAGCGTCATCTATTAATACACTTTGAAACTAGTTTTTGATATCGTATCGTTTCTCCTCTTTTTAAGTATCTTCAGTTCAAGTTTGAACTCATTGTGACGAGGGGTTATTTTTTTACAGTATTTTGAAAGTTGGATTTTAATTATAATCAACATGTATATATATATATATATATATATATTACTTCAGTATATAAAATAAAAATAATGTTATATAATAAAACAATTGTAGCAGTATAATTCTGTGAGTGTATTGGTGTTCCTTTTAGCGCAAATGTGATGGATAAGTCGAATGGTATTTTAAAATAGAATCTTTTTTTATTATTCTTGGTTAAAATTGTTTTTTTACCAAAATGTGTTGATCCAAACAGATTTGCGTATTTTATTGCATTATCTAGAAAAACCAGATCTATTTTTTTAGTGCAGTTTTAAAATGGAACAACATTTTGGCAATAGGTTCGTCCATATATCCATTCTGGCATGCTATAAGCAACGATTTATAGGATCGCTTAGTCTGCTATAAAATAGAAATATAGAATAAAATATTTCTTTATATTTAAATGATTATTTTTTTATTAAACTAACGGTGAGTCATATATCCAGATTTATTCTTTACTAAAAATCTAGAAATCTTACAAAAAAAAACTATCAATTATGTAGCCTGATGGCCGAGTGGCTAGTGCTCTGATTCTCGATACCACAGACTTCGGGCTCGAGACTCGGCGGCTGTGTCATGGATGTTTGTAGTGGTTCGGAATCTACTTTAAACCGTAGGTCCCAGTCTAATAGGATCGTATCCGTTGTGGGTGTAGTGTTATTCGCGTCAGTTGCATATTTTCAAGCTACACGTGCCCATGGGGGCTAAAGGAGTAACAGTGGTGCAGCCCTTGCTCATGGCATAAAGATGAACTGTCTGTTTATTGCCAGGTGCATTAGAACAACAGAAACTATCAATTACATTTTTAAGTAAAATAGACAAATGATCATGATAAACCATTGAACTACATCATGTCTGATTTTTGCTGATAAATTTATACTTATTTATTTACTTACATGTTATGTCGCCTTTGTACCTTTAAAAATAAATGCCAAAAAATTTGTTCTAATTTTTAAAAGGAAATGCTTTCGGCAATGAATCTGTTTTATTTTTTGAATTTGACCTTAAAATATCTTTTCTGACTTTGAGTTCTATATTTTTCTATTTTGGGTATTATTTAATTATTATTTCATTTAATTAATTTATTATTATATATTTTTTTCTATTTAACTTCGGTATTTACCATTTAAGTGTACATAGTGAAAAACCGAACGTACTTTCTTGCCGACCAAATATATTGTGCGGTCTGAGTGCGTGTCACAGTAGACATTTTAGATCACGCGTGTTCAATTCCTTATCCTCTACTACGACTAGCAAACGAGTATTAATATTTATGACCCCTTTTAATACTTATCCTCTTATTAAATATTTGCATTGCAATAATTAATCTTTTCAACTTCATCATTGGGCTAAACATATTTAACTATAGAAATTAAGACAGAACGTCGAGTTTACTTTCAAATATTAAATCTCTGCCGTATTCACACATGGGGACTTCCTAATTAGTGGAACAGAATATTTCCCATACTCCCACTGAAGTCTGAATTAACTTATCATCACACAGTCACTGAAGTCTGAATTAACTCATCATCATATGGCCACAAATATATGACCTCAAATCTCGTATTTCGAGAAAATTAGCCAGGAGCTGATGGAATTTATGGGCTCTTAAGGTAATTAACATAATGAGGACATCGCCAGGTTTCACCAAGAAAGTTTTGGCTGTGGCACAAAAATATATAATATCCTCACCCCGTGCCATCAAAGTATCTTCCTAACATGTTATCCGTTTAATGAGAAGTGTTTTAGCACACACTTCACTTAGTTACGTTTTCTAGCTAATGTCATTTTATTACTCAGCATTAAGTCTGCTTAGTCTCGTTAGGTAAGTTAAAGCTTTTTTTTTTTCATAATCCCAAATGCTTTTATTTCTAGAAGTAAAATTAATACTCTGTATTATATTTACTTAATTACATAGTAACTTTTTTATTATTATTACTTGGAAAACATTTCATTTAGATAGTCGATGATGAAATTGTGATTTTTTCCCCCAAATTTGATATAGTTCATGGATAAAATTCAAATTAAATAATTATTTAATTTTGAGTATTACATAACAGAGCAAAAAAATTCGCCACAGTAATGCTATTGTCAAAAATGATTTAAAAAATTAATTTTCCTATTATATATACATTATTAATAAATTTCAATTTACTTCCTCCAACATTTTTAATATACATAATATGCTATCATTGCAATTGTATAGGTTGATATAGCGAGGTCAAGGTTCGATTCCCAATAAGGCTTTCAATAATTCTGCAAATATTGAATATAGCAGCAATGAATCTTGTTTTCTTTTCTGAATTTGGCCTTGAAATACTTTTTTTGTTGCTTTTGCGATCTATATTTTTCTATTGGGTGTTATATATTTATTATTTAATTTAATTAATTTATTATGTTTCTATTTAATTTCGGTTTTTCCCATTTAAGTACATAATGAAAAACAGAATATATTGTGTGGTCTGACTTTTAATGCGAAACAGTGTGTCACAGTCGCCATTTTAGATCCTGCGTGTTCAATTCCTTATCCTCTTGCATGTCTAGTCATCGTGTATTAATATTTATGACCCCTTTTAATACTTATCCTCTTATTAAATATTTGCATTACAATAATTAATCTTTTCAACTTCATCATTGGGCTAAACATATTTAACTATGGAAATTAAGACGGAACATTGAGTTTATTTTCAAATATTAAATCTCTGTCCTATTCACGCACAGTGACTTCCTAATTAGTGGAACACAATATTTTCCATACTCACGCTGAAGTCTGAATTAACGTATCCTCACACAGTCACCGAAGCCTGAATTAACTTATCATCATACGGTCACAAATATATGACCCCAAATCTCATATTTCGAGAAAATTAGCCTGGAGCTGATGGAATTTATGGGCTCTTAAGGTAATTAACATAATGAGGACATCGTCAGCTTTCACCAAGAAGTTTTGGCAGTGGCACAAAAATATATAATATCCTCTACCCGTGCCATCAAAGTATCTTCCTAACATGTTATCCGTTTAATGAGAAGTGCTTTAGCACACACTTTCTGGTTAATGTTATTTTATTACTTAGCATTAAGTCAGCTTAGTATCGTTAGGTTCGCTAAAGCTTTTCCTTTTTCATAATCCCAAATGCTTTGTTTCTACACATACAAAAAATACTTTGTATTATATTTATTTAATTACATAGTAACTATTAATATTGTTATTATTATTGTTATTTGAAAACATTAAATTTGGATAATAGAGGATGAAATTCTGACTTTTTTCTTCTAAATTTGATTAAGTTAATGAATGAAATTCAAATTAAAAAATTAATTAATTTTGATAATTACATAAGGGGGCAAAAAATTCGCCACAATAATGCTATTGTCAAAAATGATTAAAATAAATGTATTCTCCTATTATATATGCAATCTTAATAGTTACATAAATTTCAATTTACTTCCTTCAAAATTTTTAATATACAGGGTGATTATAATTAAAGTACTACTTTCAAAATGCTGTCCAAAAAGAACCACTCTTCACAATGAGTTCAAATTTGAGTTGAAGATATTTGAAGAAAGGAGAAACGGTACGGCATCAAAAAAGTTCCAAAGTGTATTAATAGATGGCGCTGTAAGCGGTATAAAGAAAGCGAATTTGGCTGCCAGTGATATTTTGAATCGAAATTAGAACGTATTTGGCATGAGTTGCTCATTAAACTTATAATCACGCTGTATATACATTCTTAATAGTTAAATATATTTCAATTTTTCGGCATTTTTAATATACATAATTTGCTATTCTTGTAAATATATAGGTTAATATAGCGAGATAAAGGTTCGATTTCCAATAAAACTGGATCTTTCTATCAGGTTTATTTCATTTCAGTAACTCTGCAAATATTTCATATAAAAGTGATGCTTCTATCATAGAATTTAAAAGTCCTAGAAGATTTTCAAGTTAGTTGTTGAAATCTTATAAAATCTCTCCGCATTTGTATAATGAGATTGTTAAAATATCTATTTGTTAACTGAGTACAAAAGAAGTGTTAAAAAATTGTAAATTTGTTAGCATGAAAAAAATGATAAAAATTGCCCTACCTAAAACCTTCTGTTCAAATTTTAAATAAAAAAATAGTATTTGTTTGAATCTTTTATATGGTTTAGTTTTAAACTATCAATAGCAAGCATTTTTGCTTTTTTTCAATAAAACACAAAAGATAATTAATTGAAAGAAAACGTTAAGCAGTTTTAATAATTAGTTTACGTATGCCACGAAATAGTTTCTGATTTGGCATAGGTTAGGGTTGCAAAACAAGCAGCTTTCTACACCGCATCCAGAGATAAGAGTTTAATTTTCATCATCCATTGTAAGAGACATTTAAAAAGATTTGTGTGCTCCAACCTCCTGGTGTAATTTAAATGCGAAATTTTTTACCCTTTTATTTATTATTTATTTTAGATTTATTGCGTATACCTAAGCTTCGTTCCTCTTCGAACAGAAATCTCTTATTCTAACAGTACAGCCCGCAACTATCATATAACTCCAGGCTTATGTTTATCATATGCATTATATATTTTATTAGTTTATAAATTTACAATTTCAATCAATTGTCAGAGGGAAATACTCCCATAATCATTAATAGTTTCTGTTTGGTTTTTAATTATAACTTAGAAATTCAATTATTATTTTCTTTGAATTTTAATTTCTTGTAAATAATTATTTCGTTCAAAAAAATTACAATTTTTTTTTTATTAATTATTATTATTTAAATAAAAGCCTTATTATATTTATTACCATATCGCCACATGGCGTTAGTCTTAAAAACTGGCTTCAGCAAGTAGTTAAATTATTGTAAAAAAAAATCTGGTAGAAAATTTACAGTATAAGTTTCAAATTATTTTTCACTTTAATGGCATTGTATTCTAATAAATAAATATTGAATGATTAATGATGAAAATAATTATTGAGAACCGTTGGATAAAAATTAATGCATTATTTATTCAATATTTATTATTTAAAGCGAATAATTTAAAACCTAGAAAGTTAATTTTGTGTAAATATTTGTCTCCTAAAACAATTTACTGAAACGAAAATTGTTTACCGTTTTAAATTTTAAATGTTTAAAAATGGTCATATCTACTAATTATTAATAAACTAACTATAACTATGGCAAATAAACTATTAAGTAAAAATTATTAATGCTACATTGTTTTCTGTATAGTTATATAACTTAATTATTATATTAAATTGCTTTTAATTACAAATATATCATTCTCTAAAAATGCATTAGTTGTTTTAAGGCTAAAGAAAATATTTGCTACAAAGCTTTATTCAGGTCAATATACTACATATCGTGGAAGCTTCTGTTCTGTATTTGAAAACTCAATTGTTGTACTTTATTGCTTTTTGGCGTCTGTTCCTTCGAATTGATTTTTTTAACCCTTCTTTTATTTTTGACAGTTGTTGTTGCTTAAACCATCAGGACGATTTATGATTCTGAGTTATATTATTATTCGACTATTACTCCAAGAATTTCAGAAGTTATGGCTAAACAATCATAATAACTGTCATTTTTATAAATTCTGTTAAATATCATATGCGTTTTCAGAATTCTTCGGCTCGCGAAATTTTTCCATTAATCAAATTTTGAAATTGATAAATGAATTCTTTTTAAGCTCTCCATGACTAAATGATCATGTAGGATTTAAAAAGCTGGTATTTTAATAAAAGGTTCATAAATATATAAATTTTTAGTATTTTTTTTTTTATTATTATTTCCCATTTTTATGGTATTTCATCTAATATTTTCGTTATTCATTTTAAACATTTAAAAACATGTTATTTTCATGTCAGATGTGGTTTAGATAATCGGAACAAATAGAAACACTTACAATATTTGACGTCAGATGATAATATAGCGCATGCGTATTTATACTACGCATATTGCTTTCACATATAAAGGTCTTACGAAAGATAAAAGATTCCATTTAATAATTTTATTCCCAATAAAATTAAATTACAAAATTCATGCAAAAAGCAAAAATTATTTTTTTTAAATTATTTATGAACTCGTATTTTTCTTCTACATTATGCTTTTCCAAAAAAAAAATAAAATAAATGAAAATTATTTAAAAATAATTTTGTTGTAACGCATACACTTATACAACATCTCCACTAAAATTTGTATCAATGCTAAAAACGAAATATAAAGTGAATATAATTATTATTTTAAAATTTTGTATCGCCTTTTATACGACACATTTATTGTATTTAAAGTAATATATAAAATATCCAGATCTATTTATATTTTGTAACAGCTTTCTACTTTCGCAATGTTTTGCAATTATATTTAAACAATTAAATATCTTGTAACTAATCTTAAAGGATAATCTTGATTTCATACTAAAATTAGTCATTTAAACCATATACAAAATAATTTTGACAAAATTAATTGATGTGAAATACAACAAATTGATGAAATACAATTAATTGATGTGAAATACAAGACTGACATTGTTAATATATGACTTTTCGAAATATTCTAGAAAGTGATACTTCATAACTATCCTGCTGTTAGAAAGCCTAGATTTCAGTTTGCCTAGATTTGACAGAAAAATATCATAATTTATTTTTAGGAAAAAAGTAAATTGTATTTTGTATTCTACATCCTTCCTAATTGTTGAGCACTTTATTGGCATTATAAAAACAAAACTGTAACCGTGCTTCCTCCTGTGCACTGGTAAGAGTGTCCCCTGTGGTGTTCAGAATTAATGGCCAAGAGGAAGAATAGCGCAATCACTGTGCTTCTGTTGAGAAACGTTTAGTTTATAGTCTTTCATCCCGAGAGGAAATAATTTTAGTCTAACTCTGCGTATTGCAGATTCACCCGGTGAGAAAGTATATTTCGCGTATCCTGCGTGTACCTGAGTATAGGGTTTTCGGCTTAGTAGTGGAATCCTTCCACGAATCTATTATTATATGTCTTTAAATGTGTTACATATTGTTTGTGTCTAATTGTATACATCTGGTGTTTGTACGTGTATAAATAAAGATGCTTGTTTTCTAACCTGTGGCTCAAGTATCTCAACCCAACCACACCCATTTACAATCCGGTTGTCCAACCTGCTCACTACAAAACAAGAAATCTTTTGCGTGATCTGTTATTTATTCATTCATTTTAATAAATACACTCTTGCACTGTATAATTAGCAATTGTAAATAAGAAGCCTTCTTAAATTACATCAAGTTTATTCACAGTTTGTTTACATGATTCAAAAATTGTAATTAAGTAACAACCGCTTGAGGATTTTAACATAATATAAATCCTTAAATACAATGGAAATGATTTAACAACTACTAATGATGTGATTCTACCAGCTTTCGCTAAGCTAGTCATAGATGATACAAAAATCTATTTTTGTTTTGATGGCAGCTATCTCGTGTATTTATACAAACTCAATGAATGCTCCATCAGTGATGACTAGCCAACAATGATATTATTCGTGTTTTTGTCTGCCTCTGCGCTGGACCCTTGTCCACTTCCTGGAGGGTTGCAGTGCGCCTGGTCAACATTGTCCAGAGGACTGTAGTCGATCCCCATGTCTCTAAGAATGTCCTTTGCGGCTTTGATGACCTCCGAGTCGAGGCTGGACGTCCTTGAAAGTAAATCGACGTTTTGGACGCTTCCAAACAGCACAGGGTCGCATCCCCAAAGAAGAGCGTGATTATCGTAGTCTGTGTCCACAACGCCAAAGGTGCTCAGAGTGAAATGGGCTGTAAACAATAAGAATAAATATAATTAAAAATAATCTATATTGATTTTGTAGCAATTGACATTTCAATCATTTTTTTGCATAAAATATTAAAATAAATTAAGTAAATCAATTGTTAATTACTAAACTCTTGATAACTATTATACATTAGTAACTTAAGCATTGTAATTTGGGTTAAGGAATGGTCTTTTTTATCTCACCTCTCTTGATAAACCCTCAATGAAATTTTTCACGTATTTTCACCCCACCTCATCACTTCTATTTAGAGTAGAAGTGAGATAAGGTGGGAATACTAAAAGACTACTACTAAAAGATAGTTAGAAAATAAACCAAACTACTTAAAATATAGATTTTTATTTACGAAAAAAACAAAGCTCGATATAATTGGCAGTGGGTTGTACTAGTGGTATACCATCAATAATCGATGAATTATCAGAATTACCTTCATTACATACTTTTTTTTTATGTGCAAAACTTAATAATATTTTCAAGTACCTCCAAGCGCTCCGCGCATAGCCTGACTTAGGAAAGTATGATAAATAAAAGAGTTATCGAATGTAACGCATATATAAGAAACGTAGAAGATAGAAAGATGTATAATTTTCTAAATTACTGGTTTTCTAAGGATATATTTAATTCATGGAGCCTGATGCCAAGTGACTTGCGATCTGGCACTCGCTGCCACAGGTTTGGGTTCGAGTCCCGGCGGCACCATGGATGTTCGTAGTGATTCGGGATCAATTTTAAGCCGTAGGTCAGGTCTAATATAACTGTAGAGCGTCGGGCGTAGGGTTGACAAGAAAATATTCTACCCCGTAAAAAGAAAACATCTCCTATCTCAAAACCTGCCAATAGGCAGACGGTCGTGTCTTACCATGGGCTGTTACGCAGTTGAAGAAGAAGACGAAGATATTTAGTTCATAGAAAATTTAAATATCTTCCTACCTCACATATGTATATATAGACATTAATATGAATGTAACATTAACATGAAAATAACAGATTTAATTTCTTCAACAAATAAATAAAAATTGAGTTTAAAATAATACAAATGCATAACTTTATTTAATATCTTAATTGCTATTTGCATATTTTGAAGTACTTGCATTTATTCTTAATTTAAATCTTGCAATTTCCACTGATTTTTTTTTTCTGAACAAATCTTATTAATACATGCTATGTTAGTGTTACTTTTATTAAAAGGCAGAAATTGTTGTACTTAAAAGCTCAGCGTAATATACATCTGATTCTAGATATAAACTATAACAAATGGGGTATGAATAATATATAAATATTTATACATTAATTAACGCGAAAATTAGTTTTTACCCAAAATACATGAATACAAATTAACGAAGTTTGTCAGAAGATTATAAATATTTTATGATAAATCAGCCATTTGTTTACGTTTTATCAGTAGTATGAATATTCAGGTTCTATTCAAATATTTAAAATCTCATGAATGCTTAATTTAAGAAATAAATGCCATTATTTGAAAACTATTGATCTATTTTATATTTAAAAAAATAATGAATAATTGGAACTTTAATTAATTATAAATATTTAATTTCTAATGGTAAATATTATTTTTAATGGTAAATATTATTTCTAATATATTTTTTATTATGAAATAATTATTCATCTCCGTTATATGTGGCTAGTATGATAATCTTCCACTTCTAAATTACATTTGTTTTATACATTAAGACTTAATGTGCATATAAATTAATTTCGCGTTTTGAGTTTCCATTTATATTCAAATAGCATTTCATTCTTCCAATAATTAACAAAATTTATTAACGGATTAGTATTGCACTATATTGTACATTAGTTTCATAACTATTCATTTTGAATCTTTAAATCAAATCATAATAAATGGTATTAAAAAAATTTGTACTTCTGCAAAATATTATCTTACCAATACATGCGTAAAAATTAATTATATAAATAAATAAACAATTTTTTACAGCATAAATATTTTTCATTAATACCTTAACTTCAAATTAAATATTAACATAAAAATAAATTTTTATTTATTTATTTTCTTATTGAAAAGGTATTTAGAATATATATATACAGAGAGAGAGAGAGAGATTTAATTTAATATCTTGTAACTTCTATAAAATATTATCTTATCTATGCAAGCGGTTAAATTAGTTATTAAAATAAATATTGTTATACAACATAAATATGTTTCAGTAATACTTTAACTACAAGTTAAATATTAACATAAAAATAAATTTTTATTTATTTATTTTCTTATTAAAAAAATTCTTTAGCATATATATATTAAATTTAATATTTGTATAAAAAAACATATTGAACAGTTCTACTGCACATGAAAATATATAATAAAATAACACAGGTAAAATTTGATAAAATGAAATGGGAAGTAAATTACTAAATAAAAAATAAATTAAATAACATATAAAGAAAGTACTAAATATAAAAGGTCATTTGAATATGATTTTAATAATTTTAAAATAATTTACAAATAATGTTAGTAAGTATCTGTTTTAAAAATAAAAAATACCCTTGAATGCCAAACACTATATAAAAATATTTCAAAACAACTATTTTCAGTTTCCAAATAAATAACCTTACACAAATTTTAAACAATTTCCGTTCTCCAATTAATCAATTTCCTTTTCAATAAATCAAAAGGAATTGAAACGGGTTTCAAGCTATTCATAAATCAAAACATGTCAGATTTCAGCAGTAGCATATTTTAATAATCTTTCTACTTTTTACATTACCGGCTACTACTGCAAAAGCAACAGCAAGGTCATTTGCTTATGAGAAACCAGTGATTCAACATCGAATAAAAGTCGAGGAAATAATGCATAAAAACATTAAAAGCACACAAAAAAATAATTTTCCTGCTTTCTTTAATAGATGCCATTAAGAAAATGTGGTGATTAGTTTCAGGGCGTTTCAATACATGTTATCTATGCAGTTCAACCTTCTAACTAACATTGAACAGATTTTGACGTTTTGCCAAACGATAAATGGATGAATGCCAGATTTGTTGAATGTTCATTTAATTTTAATATTTGTTTTGCTTTTTTATTCTAAATAATATACTGATAAAAAAAAGTATGACAGTGTTTTTTCTTTTCTATAAAAAAAATTATTTTAAGCATTATTATCCATTTATTATTTTTATTTATGATGAAAGAAAGTCATTTCCATTTTTTTATTAGTAATATTTTTTACAATAGCATTTGTATAAATTATTTAACAAAAAAGTTCTTTATTCCGATTTCGCTCCCATATTTAAATGTTGTTTTTCCAAGCAATAAATTAACAAATCAGGTTAAATTTTTTTCTGAACGGAATATAATAAAGGAACAAATTAAACGAATGTTTTTAAAATGTAGAAAATAATGGGAAAATGTCTGAATTATAAATTTCAACTAATATAATTATTAAATTTATTTTTAATACCTATTCTTGTATAATTTTGTAAAAAGAATCCTTATACAATGATGGATTTTTTATGCATTGAAATCTGTTTTAAAAACTTTTTAAACATTCCTTTTTAAAGTGCATTTAAATAATAATTTTCATAATTAAATCTGCAATTATTTAATTAAGTTTTAATAATTAATTTTATAATCATTTTAAACCTTTCAAAAAACACTATAAATTTATTATCTCTTAAAGAATATATGTTATTCAAATTTTGAAATAAAGCAAGTATAATGATAAAAATAATTTAAATTTCGGTATAAAAAAATTACGTTATTGATAATATACATGCAAAATATTTTTGCATATTTACATACTTAATGAAAATAGCAAAAGCATTTTACATTCAGTAACTAATAACATAATTTATTTTAAAAAAGATGTTTTAAAAGGATGTATGAAAAGAATTTTTATATTTAAAAAAAATTTATTCAAACTAAAAAAATTAAAGCATTTTGTAGTTAATAGAGAGTTTTTGCATACCGTATTTTGGACGTCCGTTAGGTTTTTCTCCCTAGCGCGCATGCTCATAGGAAACATTATTACAGATACGCATGCGCAGTTTCCTATGAGCATGCGCATTAGAGAGAAAAAGCTAACGGACGTCCAAAATACGGTATGCAAAAACTCTCTATTATCAAATAAGGAAAGGTTTACCAAAATCAATCAATAACAATTTCCAAAATTCAGTGCAATTAACAATTTTTTTAAACAATAATCATATTTTAACGAAAATCAATTGAGTAGATCGGTGTTATAATGGGATTTTGGAATAATTTATTATAAAGCATTGAGTAATAATTCACATGGGATCGAAAACAACGTAACCTGTCAAATTTGAATAATCTTCAAGTTCAATTTCATTAAAACTGAAAGGAAAGATAAACTGAGTTAGCGTGAATTTCTGGAATATCTCTTCAAGTACCATTTAGTTGTAATCAATGGGCGCAATTTACTCTCTTGTTATTCACTTCAAATGCTCTGATTAACATGGATTACTAATAAAGCAGTGTAATCAAAAGCTCGGTAATTTTCCAAATCTCGGTCTTAAACTCGTTAAACAATTCCCAATCATTAATGGTAAACTTAAATTAATCTCTAGTGTCCATTTCAGTAGTTTTAAATGCAGTATTTATCTTTTACTATGCTTTTGATCTCTCTAGGAACGCTGAAATATATCTGTATGTTTCATTATTGTTTATTATATTAATTAATCAATAGATAAAAATTTAATATCTGTTTTAAAACAATTTATTACAAAATCACACTACGATAAACTCGAACAATAAAATTAATCACAAAATATTGTTCAATAGAATAAATTATTTTATTGATTGTGATTATTATTATTGATTATTATCTTTTGGAAATTATTATTGTTTTTTATTTATTATTTTTATTATTCTAGAAATTATTTTTATTATTATTTGCTTGAATTTTTTAAATGCAAAAGTTACATTTTTAAAACTTAGTTCAGTTTGTTCTATTAAATATTTATGAAAATATATGTTATAATAATATAGGTATAGATCATTTTTGTAAGCAGAAACATGAAATCTAACGAAATATATATATATATTCTTCTTTGGTTTCATGAATTTTTATGAATTCATAATAAATTATGATACAGATTTACTTACGGAATACTTATGAATAAAAAAAGTGAATGAATGTTAGAAAATTGATGTAAGAAAATTATTTAATGATTATATTATTAATTTAGTTGTGAATTGATTACAAATTAATTTTACTTACCAAAATTCCTTTCAAGTCGGAAAATAGAAGTAGTGTCGTTTCTTAAAAACTGTATTTTCCTGGCCTTTATAAATTGGTTATGAAACCTATAAAGAAAAAAAATTATTATATATATATACTAACATAACACACATTTGCTTAGTCATCAGCTTCTACAATGGTGAGTGCGACCTGATGGCCAGTTAGCTACCACTCTGGGCTTTGGTATAATAGACGTCAGACTCGATACTAGTAGTGGCATGAATGATTGTTTATGGTTCGGTGTACACATTAAACTGTTGATCTCGATCTAATTAGCCTAAAATGTGCAAAAAATGACCGTAGAGTGACAAACCAAACCAATCTTCAGCCCTATGGCAGACTAAGGCTGTCTATCTACTGGCAGATTCCAAACCTAAGATGTTTTTCTTTTTACGGGATAGGGTTGTTAGCTCTACGCACTACAGTAAGTTTAGACCGGGACCTACGGTTTAAAGTGGTTCCGAACCACTACAAAAAATCCATTGCACCGCAAAAACCTGAACCCGAAACCTATGGCATCGAGCGCCACAGTGCTAACCACTCGGCCATCAGGTGCCTTAGTAAGCAACTACAAGCATTAAAAAACTGATAATAATTAATGTTGATTTGTAATGAAATAATATTTATTTTCTTATAAATAAATTAAATTTCTGTTAATTTTTTTTTTTTTTCATATGATGGAGAAATTTAAATAATAAATTTTATTATTTGACAATTATTTTTCATATTTTTAAAAATAATATGAACTTACCCAAAATTTAAACCAAGAGGTCTACTTGTTTCATTGACAGTGTATACGTCATCTGCTCCTTTTTCTATGACAAACTTAGTGCAGGTGGCCATGGGATTGAACCTCTTGACTACATACCATTCGCCGGAAAACTGCAAAAATGTAATAACATTAAAATCTGTCTTTAACATATGAATGAAAAATTGTTTATTCTTTATAATTATTATTTTTCTGGTGTGTTGAGTCTAATCCTCAATGTCCTACAATGCGGAACGGACATCTTATGAGTAATCTACACATGGATGGAGGGAAAGGGGCAGCTTCTGTTGTAATGGAGCGTCCGTAAGTAGAAGTCAGACTTGGCTCAGAGTTGCTGAAGAAGGAGGGCAGTACATTCCGGGAGGACTTTGGGGGCATTTGCGTATCGTACTGGAGAAATACCGGAAAACTCCTACCACGTAGTCGGCAAGATGCTGAATATCACAAACGCCATGGAGACTCTTCACTTTTTGAAAAAACAGTATCTATAACAAAGCCGCCAGCAGATTGAACCTCAGCTCACATGCTCACCAACAGCGCACGTTGTCAATGAGCCACGAGTGGGGCATAACAATTATTCTTATGCCTTAACGATCCATTAATATAAAGGACAAAAGGATGTGAATTTGATTCTACGGGTGGCATATTTTACAATTCTCTCTTTGAAAAAGAGTAGACTCGATGACACTTGTGGTGGAACGCTGATTGGAAGTTTTCCAGGTTCCTCTAATTTGGAATTCAATTCCTCTAATTTGGACTATTTTCTTAGACGCATCCCTTTCCTCTCATTGGTGTAATATAGCAAACAAAAATATTCACGCTGGGTAATGTTGAATCTGCTATGTAATCTTGCGTTTCATAGGCAAATGCTGCATGTCTAATATCCCCAGTTTGAAAAGAAAAAAATGCTTATAACTATTTTCATTCCAGAAAATCAAACTTCACACATTTAATATTTTTTTTTAAATTTCCAGCATTATTTTTTAATGAAAATAAAATTTAAAGCAGATCATACTATTGTCAAATTATTAAATCATATTTATATCAATAAGATGTTACATTATTTGCATTAAATTGTAAATGAGACTTTATTAAAGCATTCCTTAATCTTTATCGCTATTATACTCGATAAATAATGGAATAAATTTTCAAGATGGCATTTAACAATAGGTATTTTATATTTAAATAAAATATTCAACTATTAGCTAACATTTTCTTAAAAATCCAGTCAGATTTAAATTTCGTAGATTCAGTTATATTTGCTACGCTGAATAATAACAGCATAAGCAGGAAATATAATTGAATGTATCTTTCAAAAGTAAAATTATTTATGCTTGAGTTAAGATTATCTTTAATGACATCTTTTGAATAAATCTATTTGAACAGAATTAATCTTACAAGTAACACAAAGATTAGTAACAAAGCTCTTTCGTAAAATATGTAATCCTTTATTAAAATAAAAATGCAGAGCATAACATATGATTAAAGTATCTGCTGTTATAAGTAAAATATTTTTTTTATTGTGTCGAAAAGATAATATTCATGCTATATATTATTTTGTATCAAAATTGTTACGCATAATGAAAAATGCTTAAATAAGAAAATTTTATTTCATTTCTTCTTTAAATTATGCTTAAATATTATTTAGTTTTTTTTAAAAGAGGTTTTATTAAATTTACGCAAATCACTGAATAATGTTAATTATAATTTATTATCTAAAACTCAACAGAAAATGTAAAACCAATATTTTCACTTAAATCTTTAGTCTTCTATTATGCAATTAATTTTTATAACTAAAAATTGTAATCCTATAATACCTTTTCCTGTAGTGTCTTTTTTAAAGTTAATTTCAAAATAGAAAAATTTGAAGAGATTGTTTTATAAGCATTTATTAAAAATATCTTTTCATCTAAAAATTCATCTCATTTTATCCCCTATCTTTCCAATACAAATATAGTATTTTTTCTTATTGAGTAAATGCATTCTTCTTAAGTTATACACGGAAGTAATCATAAACAGCAGCCAGTAAAAAATATCTAATAAACAAAGTTAAAAGCCAGTAATTGTATAAATTAAAAAGAAAAATAGGTATTATTGAATTACGGGGATAACAGAATGATAAGCTAATCATAAGCGCTTTAAAAAATATGATTGACAAGCGCATTATATACATGATATTTTCCAAAAAATTATTAATTTCTTAAATAATTCTTATGAAAATAGCATGTATATAATAATGCAATCCTAATCGTATTTCATGATATTTTTGAACATGTTTGCGATTGTATTCTTTTTTTTTATTAAATATATTAGCATGCCGTTTAGAAATATCAAATATATAAAATTGTTTAATCAAAATTCATAATTATCCGCTTTGTATTTCTTTAAATTAAACATATTCGAATATGTAATTATTAAAGAATAAACAATATTTCATATCAGAATTCTATGCTTAATTTAATTTTTTTTTATACATCGTATAAAAGCGATGCTTAATATTAAACGACAAATATTATACAAATGAAAAAAAAAATGTAACACAGATAATGTCAAATAAAGTACTTTTACCTAAAGTAATTACAAAATTAATATTCTAATTAGCAGAAATAACTCAAAATTTTAAAGGTAAATTCTGAAAACAAATATTACTGTTTAAGTAGCATAACATTAATTATAAGATCAAATTCTTGATTCAGAAAATCTAAATAATGGATTAAATTTCAAGATTTTATTAAACGCAAATAATTTCTAATATTGATTATAAGATGATACATAATAAACATAATGAGCATAAGATGATTTGCATAATATTAATTATAAGATGAAATTTCCGATTCAGAAAATCTAAATAATGGATTGAAATTTAAGATTTTATTAAACTCAAACAATTTCTATGAAATATTTTATAATTAAAATCTCAATAAGCTGACTAAAACCCCATTGTAAAACTATATGGATTAACTATAATATTAATAAACAAATAATTCATTTAATTGAACATAATAATTATTTCTTATTAAATAAAGCATTTTCTAAACATGCATTTTTGTGGTATGTGCATAAACAATATGCACATAATACACTGCAATGCATATATGAACATAATGCAATGCACAATATGCATATGCACGTAAACAATTTTGAACACAGAATTCATAAATTCTCTTACTCGGTCAAAATCCAAGTTATCCATAACCGTCACTCTAGGGCATGCTCCCATCTTGAAGGTATTTCCGTAACATCCCGCTATCAAAGAGACTACAACTGCAGCAAATACGATTCCAGACATCTTTCTCTGCAAGAGTTCACCTCAGCACTGACTTGCACCACCGCTAAACCGTTTATCTATATAACCGGCGTTGCCTCTTGTGTCTGAAAGACTGCCATTTGGTTCATTTACAACGTTCAATGCGTCATTCCTTAATGAGTTTGCAATAAAAAAAGAAACACTCGCAAAGGTGTGTCGAACAACTGGGTTCTCAAGGTCTATCGCTGTGCAAAAAAAAAGTTTTTTGTTCGGTAAAGAACCAAAAAGGGGTTTAAAACCAGTTTGCTGGGTCATCTGGAAACCGATCGAAGTTGACAGAATTGTCAGCGTTAAAAACAATGGACAAGTAGTAATGAGGAAAAGGGAGTGGGAAAATGTGTGTTTCCAGTGACTTGTGAAATCGACCGGAAAACTCGTTTCTGACTTTTGGCTGAAAGTGGGTTTAGGAATCCGTTCACTTTTTCTTTCAGCATGTGTGATGGAGTAGGCTAATTGCTCGGTGTTTTTTTGCGGTAAATCGTTGCAATGTTTTAATTCGGTGAAAGCTGCGTAGGAAGTATTTAACACGGGCAACTACATGGAATATGTATTGTAGAATTCAGGGGATTTCATTAAAGAACATCCTGGATTGTGGTTTTATACATTTCTAATGAGGAAGTATAATTGGTTTTGGAAAATAAATACCGAATATAAGAAAAAAATTTAATTCTTTTAAGTATGGATTTTTATCATTTTTTTTAAAATTTAACTTATGTTTTCAGACATTCCGAACATTTCTCTAGGTAAAATATTTAAATCAAAGGACTGTGATTTTTTTGATGATTTTCTTCCTCTTCATTGGCACAACAGCCCCATGGTGGACCAAGGCCGTCTGCCTACTGGCAGATTTCGTGACAAGAGATGTTTTCTTTTCACGGGATAGAGTTGTGAGTCCTACAATCATATTAGACCGGGAACTATGGTTTAAGGTGGATTTCGAACGACTACAAACATTCACGGCACCGCCGGAACTTGAACCCGAAACCTGTGGCGCGGAGTGCCAGTCACTCAGCCATTGTTGTTTCCTATTAGGATTGATTGTGAAATGAATGTAGGGAGTTTTGTTCATAGAGGTCAACGCTGAAGAAAACATTAGCAACATATATTTAAGCAAAACAGCACAGCACAAACATATTAAACGGCTTTGCTTTCACCATTTTCTTTGAACACAACCGTTTCATCCATTTTTCTTTTCTCGTATATCTGTTGCCACTCCTGAACAGAGAAACTTACCTCTCATTACAGTTACAGTTTGATCGTAACGCGACAGCCATTTTAAATACTAGCTGAGCACATTGCCACTGTAACTAGGGTCAGGTGTTTATTCTAAACATCGTCAAAGATACTAACATATGCCATTGATAATGAGTATGTCGTGTTCGCGTAAGTCAGTTAGATTCATCTTGGAAGAGGGTTGAACTTCTTTGGGTTGCTCTATTGTGTCTCTGAATTCATTTGCATTAGCGTAATCATGACGACGGCATCTGGAAAAGTCGCATCTTTATTCTTATCATTATTTAAGTAAGAGGTGCCCTACGGATTTAACTTGTCCTCTCTCTCTCTCTGACAAGTGACATGGGAACTTACGGTCTGGTGTAGCTTTCCAAGTTTTGAATTAATCTCTCTTAATTTAAAACCCTACATGGTCAACTCCATGTTATTCTTGAAGTCAAGTTGTTCACATAATATTAGGTTGGGGAAAAAGAAATCCATTATTTTTTCGATAGATGGCTGTAGTGATCGATATCACGTAAAGTATCAATTAAACAATTTCAGATTTATGCTCGTTAGAAAGGTGGCACTTCGTACTAAAATAATTCTTTTTCTGTTTTTTGTTTGGTCCATTCAGTTGGGAGTTACAGGGTGTTAAAAATGGAAGTGAACAAAGAGAAAATTCGGTACATTTTACATTTTTTCTTTGACAAAGGCGAAAATGCAAGCCAGGCGGCTAAAATTGTGAATGGTGTTTATGGTTCCGATACTGTAACAGCCAATTATGTGCAATTT
This sequence comes from Caerostris darwini, assembly GCA_021605075.1. NCBI lineage: Eukaryota > Metazoa > Arthropoda > Arachnida > Araneae > Araneidae > Caerostris > Caerostris darwini. Next base: position 135,393 of record BPLQ01012111.1, on the reverse strand, counting down.
TGGTTTCGTAGATTCCGTTCAGGAATTTTTGATGTTAAAGACTCACCTCGCACAGGTAGGCCGGTCGTCGAAAATGTCGATAAAATCGGAGAAATGATCGAAGTTGACCGGCATGTTAGCAGTCGTAACATCGCCCAGGAGCTAAAAATCGACCATAAAACAGTTTTAAACCATTTACACAAAGCTGAATTCAAAAGAAGCTCGATGTTTGGGTGCCACACCAATTAACAGAAAACATGATGGATCGAATTTCCATCTGCGAAGCCTTGGCCAAACGGAATGAGATAGACCCATTTCTTAAACGGATGGTGACTGGAGATGAGAAATGGATCACATACGATAACCCTGTGCGAAAACGATCGTGGTCAAAGAGCGGTGAAGCACCTCAAACGGTGACCAAACCAGGACTAACGGCCAGGAAAGTTCTGTTATGCATTTGGTGGGACTGGAAAGGGATTATTTATTATGAGTTGCTTCCATATGGCCAAACGCTAAATTCTGATCTCTACTGTCAACAACTGGACCGTTTGAAGATAGCGATTGACCAGAAACGGCCAGAATTGGCCAACAGGAGAGGTGTCGTGTTCCACCAGGACAACGCTAGGCCACACACATCTACAGTGACTCGCCAGAAACTTCGGGAGCTTGGTTGGGAAGTTTTAATGCATCCGCCATACAGTCCGGACTTGGCACCAAGCGATTATCATCTTTTTCTTGCATTGCAAAATTTCTTTAATGATAAAAAATTGGCATCTAGGGAGGATTGTGAAAATCGACTACTAGAGTTTTTTGCAAATAGAGACCAGGACTTCTATGAGAGAGGCATTATGAAGTTACCTTTAAAATGGCAACAAATCATACAACAAAACGGTGCATATTTGACCCAAATCGGACAATCCGAAGCATGTTAAATAAAGTCCTGAAGTTCATATAAAAATAATGGATTTCTTTTTCCCCAACCTAATATAAACGGAATATTGATGAAACGTTAAAACTACAAGTTTCTTGTACAATCCTTGTACAATCTTGTACAAGTGATCCTAATAAAATGGCAAGATTTAGATAAGTAGTAGTACATTAGTGGTGACGCCATTTATAGTTCAAAAAATAAATAAGTAAACAGTACTTCCTACATATACAATATTTATTAATATTATTTAGGTTATATAAGGTTAAGTAATATTTTGGTAATATGTAGATAAATTTGAAAATATACTTGCAAAACATAATTTAAAAAAAGAGAAGAATTCGATCCTACAGGTGTAACATATGAATTGGACCGTTTTCAAAATGGAATAGAAGTAACAAAATATATATATATACAAAAAACAATATTGTAATGCATTACAAAATAATTTTCAAGCATAGGGACAATGGCATTTTTAATTTTTTATGCAACTTTGCAATATTTGTAACAGTATTACTATTTATTATCATAATGTCTTAAATATTACATTCTAAACTTTGCAATGGGAAAGTAAAAAGGATATAAAACATAATATTTATATCCATATGACATATTAAATCGAAAAGCATGCATTGAGATTTTCTACAAAAAAAATTTACTTGTTTATTAATTCAAAACAATAAATTTGATTCTACAAATAAATAGGAAAGATCAAAATATTAACCTTCAAGTTTGCATTCGTATGTTACTTCAAGGTTATATCACAGCAACCTGTCAAACAACATATTATTAAATGATTTTGTGAAAATATACAGATTACAGACTATGTTAGACAATATTTTATGTTTTATTATGTACTTATATCATTCCTTAAAAATCAAAATTAAATTTGGCCTACAATTTTTCCTCAAAGTAGCATTTTTTAAATGTAGAAATTTGATGTTTTCCTTCATTGATATAGCAGATCTGTGGAAACTTCAGTGATACACAACATATATAAAACTGTGTAAAAATATTTACAAAACAGGTCATACAATACTTACTATCTTTCTACCAGTTTTAAACATCTTCGTAGAGGAAACTAAACCACATTTAAGTGACTCTCGGAAAACAGTAAAGCAATTTGCACGACAATAATAGTTTTGCCTAAAAAAAATGTAAAGTCTATTTCTCTCAATGTATCAATATATAAGCATTAAATTCCTCATAATTTGTAATAATTTTTGAATAAAAGTGCTCATTCTGAAACAAGCTATTTAGAATCTCAAATAGATCGAGAATTTTTAATCTTTATAAATCTAAAATTTAAATAAACTAAAAGAAAGCTTATTGAGAATTTCCAAATCTAGGAACAAGATATTTTAATGCATATTAATTTTGGCATTTGAATGTTTTTTAAGAGGAATTGAACGACATTTAAGCTACACACAGAAAAAAATAATCCAACCAGCACGACAATAATAATGCATGTTCCAAAACAGTACGGTAGTCATTCCCATTAATGTATCAATATCTGTGACATTAAGTTCATCATGCATTGCAGTAATTTTTAACAGATGTTATCTTAATGATATTCCTTAACTACTTACAATCATGATGCAAACTATTCCTTAGAATCATAACGCAAACCATTCCTTAACTACTTAGAATCATGATGCAAACTATTCCTCAGAATCATAATGTAAACCAATTCCTTAACTACTTAGAATCATGATGCAAACTATTCCTTAGAATCATAATTCAAACCATTCCTTAACTACTGACAATCATGATGCAAACTATTCCTTAGAATCATAAAGCAAACCATTCCTTAACTACTTAGAATCATGATGCAAACTATTCCTTAACTACTTAGAATCATGATGTAAACTATTCCTTAACTACTTAGAATCATGATGCAAACTATTCCTTAACTACTTAGAATCATGATGCAAACTATTCCTTAACTACTTAGAATCATGATGCAAACTATTCCTTAGAATCATAATTCAAACCATTCCTTAACTACTTAGAATCATGATACAAACTATTCCTTAGAATCATAATGCAAACTATTCCTTAACTACTTAGAATCATGATGCAAACTATTCCTTAACTACTTAGAATCATGATGTAAACCATTCCTTAACTACTTAGAATCATGATGTAAACTATTCCTTAACTATCAAGAATCGTGAGGCAAGCTGTTGCTTAATATATCGAGGTTTATTGGGTTTGAATACATTTAAAATTTAAATGAATTAATGGAAGCTAATTATGAAATTTAATATCTACAAAAAAGATGTCTTTGTAAGAATTATTTAATTTTTATGAAAGAAATTGTATGTAAGTAACTTAACAAAAGGAAGAAATGTTTAATTTTGAAATTAAATCATAATCACTGAAAGGCTGTCCAAACATTTCGCCTGTATTTGCTATATGCTTGAATTAAAAGCTATTTGAAACAAACAAATTTGTTTCAAAAATGATAAAAAAATTAAAAATAGTTATTCCTGAGACGCTCTCTTTCAAATTAGAATTTTATGCATAATTATTTTTAATATAATTTCTAAAAAGCTTCATTCTTCTCCTGGTAAATTAACATTGCTTTTTTTTGGTTCACTCCTTTTTAAATTCACATGAACAATTTACGTTATATGCTGGAAATAATTAATATCATCTACGAGATAACACAATTACGAAGAGCAAGACAGTTAAAAGCTAATTAGTTCATTCTTCCTGGGAAATTATTATTCATTAACTCATTAATAAAATAAATGTTACACTGTAAGATAATTTCTAAATTACATAGAAAATAGCTATGTCCACTAGTATTTTTACAGCAGTGTTTTCTAGACAAATTTAGGCTGTGAGCCTCTTATGCTAACTGTAATTTGTCATCGGATCACAAAAAAACTCTCGAAATTTGTGATATATATATATATATATGAATGAGGACGATGTCTAGGGGTATTTACAAAAGAACAAGCTGTTCGTTTTTCTATTATATTTAATACACATTATTTACTTTTACATAACAAAATGTTAATAAAATTTAACATCATCAGTTATTCAGATAAATACAAAACATCCGTTGCCATTACCAAATTGCCATTAGCCATCTTGTATCAGCCTCGCTCTGCTCTTTCCTCCTTCTCTAAGTTCAAAGTTCAGAGCACAAAGTCATTCGCGGAAGCAGCCGATACTTAGCCAAAATACCAAAGTCATGTGCAGCCACCTGCTTATTGGATTAGCAATCAAACAAATCCTACATATATATATGTAACAGCTGTTACGAGTTGAAAGCCACGTGGACTTTGTTGCTAAAGGAAAAGACATGAATCCATTTTTGTAGAAATTATGGTTCTGAGGAGAGCCCAATTCTGGGAGGCAACGATAGAGCTAAAAGCCACGTGCACTAGCTGGAAAGTTTCTAAGCATCTGCAGTCAGAGTTAACAAAATTATAAAAACATCTCTAAAAGTGATATGGTTAATAGCTCGCATTGAATAGAGCTTAGAGCCATAAGGGAGTGATAAATTATAGAAGTACAGCAGTTAGAAGTGGTTGTTACTAGAAAATGTAGAAGTGAGTTTAATAGGGGTTAGTGTAGCAACCGAATTTGTTAATTATAGGTCGATAATTCAGGAAGAGCAAAACGAGTGTTATTACATATACTATAACATAATATAATAAAAAGCAAATGAGGAATTTGATACTTGATATTACATCAATTTATTAAATGGAGTGTTTTAGTATTTGATTTAATTTTTGTAGTAATTAGTGAAAAATTGATAATTCAAATGGTTTTTACTTATTGTTTTTTTTACGTTCAAACTTGAAAATATTTTTACTAATAGGTATTGATTTAAACAGTTGTTCAATTTTTAATGAATTATTTAGCATTTACTACATCTACTTTGTTAAGGGCAATTTTAATGTAAAACATGTTTTTGACAATAAATATAGCAGAGATAAAAAAAATACTTAGATAGAGGGTTAGGTCTTTTATCTAGGTTATAAAATTATTGAAAAAAGATATGATCTTCTAGTTGATAATAAAAATAGAAAACATTGATGAAATATTTTTTTAATATTTAAATAGCTTTTCTATGAACCTAAACTATAGTTTAATCTTTTCTCAAAATTTGAAAAACATTTTTAAATTACTGATTATAATTTTTTTAAGTAAATGGAATTACGATTTAATCGTCGAAAATACCGTCGAATTGCCACATTTTTGCATTCCTCTTTTAGATTGAAATATTCTCTAGGGAAATTATTCAGATTTCAGTCAGGCAAAAGCAAAACATGTTTTCGTGAAAAACTACAATCATAAACAGGATCTCGCTGGATAGTCGTAGTTTCAATGCTAGACAACTTTTATAATTAATTATTTTCAGCGAAAAATAATTAAAATTCTCATATATTTTCATAACATTGACGATAGTATTATATAAATAAAATATAGGTGAGAGTACTTTGTTATATTTTTTAACCTTGGTTTCAGTTTTCAATTTAAATAATCGTTCTAAAATATATTTTAATATAAATGGGAAATATTTATATTAAACACTTTTATTAAATTCCACAGAACCTTATAGAAATATCTATAGAACTTTTAAATTAGAAAACATCAACTTATTTCAAGATAATTCAAAAATATAATTTAATTTGATTTATAAACATTCTCATCTTTTATATTAAAAGTTTTTTTTTTTTAAATAAATAAAATTATTTTAAATAAGATAGAAAAGTTTTTAAGTTTATTTTCTAGATAATTTATTTCACCTAGAAACCTGAAATACAGAAAGTTAATTAATTTAGTAAGACTTTTGACTTAAGCTAATAAATAATTACCAAAATAGATGTTGAAAGAAAATAGATCCGATCAATAAAAAGACGTGATTAATTACCAAAACCTAATGGGTTAGATAATGTTTAGCTGATGGGAAATTCAATTTACTTGTTCTGAAATTTCACACCCCATTAGAAAGTTTGTGTGATAAAGCGTGTGTCAATTCCAAAACTTTTATTTTCTTTCGGAAAAATTCAATCACTTTATTGTGGGAAATATAACAGAATTGCAGTTTTTAACAGTTTATAGAAAAGGATAAGGTTATATGTATTGCAGATGTTTTGGGAAAAAATTAATGATATAATTTAATGTGAAATGGCTAATGTGCATCTTATATTGTATAAGATCATCTATGTAAGTTTAAAAATAACAAAAGATGGATTTTCAAATATTTCAATCACTTCAAGTATGAGATTTTAAATATTTTTTGTACAGTTGGCAATATGAACTGAATAAATATTTAAATAATTTAAATATTAAAATGAATTATATTGGTCAGGAATTTTTAAGCTGCTAACTTGAATAATAATATAAAATGCAAAATCTTAAAATTGAAGACCTACAGAGGGACGAACCTCATAAGTTAGAAATCTGCAGCTTTAAGTCTATATTTATATTAGTACATTCTCAATTCTTAAAAGATTCACAGCTAATATTATGGCTGTGAATACTGTACGTTTATTTAATTCTGATAATAGTTAAAAATAAATTAATTTCTAAACGGATTAAATATTTTAAAAGTTTCACAATTATATTTAAAAAATTTGGAAAGAAATTATTTCATATCGTACTTTTTTGGTCAAATACGTGCATATGAAAAACAGAGAAAATTAATCACAAATGTAATTGATTTTGAATCAATTAAATGTATTTGTTATTTAAAAACCTTGATACAATTTTCAGAAATCTTATTTTACATAAACTTATTTGCTAATTATCTAATTCTGATTTAATTTTTCATCACTGTAAATTCAGAAGATATTTCATTATTCCAACAATTTTAATTGTTCAACTTTTTATTCTATAACGTTATAAGCTTTTAACCGTCATAAAGTACTTGTAAACATAAAAACACTGACATGACGTAATATTTTACAAAACAGTTCTTATACTGATCAACGAAACAAATTTATTTTTAAATTAATAATCAATCATTCTTATTCTTAATTTCATATTTGTAAATTATTTATAAATTGTTTTTTTTTCTGTGTATATATATGTTATAACTGTAAATGAGAGTAAAAATAAAAAGTGACAGATTTTAAACCCTGATACAATTTCATATATCAGAGCAATATGTAGTTTTTGCTTAATCACTTGGCAGATTATATCTATTATATTCATATTTCGCATTTTTATCTTTCCGGAACATCATGATTTAACTCGTGCGAAAAATTATTTTTTAATTCTAGTAGACTAAAACGAACATTTTTTGCAACCATATATTATTCTGAGTTCACTCGTGGTATCCTATGTTTCACAAGAATCAATTCCACGTAGTTTTATGAATATTTGACTCGATATCTTTCAAGATCTTTAAGGTAGCAAGATGATGCGTGTTATTCATTGCTTATAATCACTTCCATTTACTTTCACTATTTTTCAATTCCTTCTATTAGCTCACACTCTCCCTATATATATCTTGTTCAAATTTTCAATCGTTCTTAAAATACTTTTTATTCATCCACTTGAGTTCAAATACATTTTTTTTTAACTTGTAGTGGATGACACTGGATGTTAATACGGGTTTTTTCAAATATTAATTCATTTATTAACTTTAATTAATTAATTTTATTTTTTTTTTAGATTTAAGTTGCATATATCTACCAATAGAGGGCACCAGATAAACTTTAAATAATGAATAGAAATTATTTATAAAGGACTTTCTGCTATATAGTGAAAAAAAGTAGGAATTGACTTAAATTTTTTTATTTTTTATATTACTTATTTTTTCTTCAAAATGAATAAAAGTGCAGATATTTTAATGTTAGAAGCACCGATATATCGTTTGGTGATTTTCAAAGTTCTGATCATTGATCACAGGTTCATAGTTCTGATTCCAGTAGTTCCAATAGTCCAATTCATAAACAAACATGAGTTCACCCGTGATACCCGTTCACCATAAAACAACGGAGAATTCAGATGAGATGATAGTTGTCAAACATACGAAACATTCATCTCAATTCCACGATGTTTTATGAATATTTGACTCGCTGTATTACAATATGGATAAGATAGCAAGATGTTGCGGGTTACCACTTCAATTTACTTTAATTATTTTTTTTTCAAAATGAACAAAAATAAAAACATTTTTAATGGTAGAAACATCGATGTGTCGTATAGTGATTTTTAAAGTTCTGGTGATAAATCAGAGGTTCATAATTCTGATACCAGTAATTCCAATAGTCCAATTCCTAGTTCTGAGGATAATATGAGTTCACTTGTGATATCGATTGTTTGATAACTTTCATCCTATCTCATTTCCACGTTATTTTACGAATATTTGACTCGATGTATTTCAATATCTATAATACAGCAAGATGTTGCATGTTATTCATTGCTTATGACTATTTCATTTATTAACAGTATAAAAACTTATTGTTATAAAAACATAAAACAGTATAAAAACTTATTGTTCGTAATTGTAACAAAGCATATTTAGTAAAAAATTTTCTGATACAAAATGAAACAAAACTGTATTTGAAAAGAAAAAATTGCACTGAATTTTTTTTCCCATTTATTTATTTATTTAGTAGATACACAATCTATTTATATATTATTTGTTTACAAAAAGGAAAAAAAGACATTAAATTGATAAATAGCCTTTCTATTATGATTGTCTGAAACATTATAATTATTTTTAGAATTTAAATAGAATAATACAAAATGAACAAAGAGGCCATTTTAAATTTACATTGTAATACAATGCTCATATTCTTTTTCGCAAGCGTTAACAACGCAGATGTAATTACACAAAAATCAGACGTCTCCACCCAACATTTGCAAACTCATAATCCCGTGTAACGACTCAAATTTCCTGTTTCTGTTGGAAATCACGCAGCAGGTGCGACAACCTTCAAAAAACACGGACAAATTTGCTGAAAGCTATGACTGTTTAACTTCCAACGGAAACCATGAACATCATCACATGGCCTTGAGTCAAGATGCTTGGATTTTCCTGCTTTGTAAACACTTCTTTATTGCTTTTCTTAACTTAATTTTCTGATAAAGTTATGGTATTGGGAACTAACTATAATGCATCTGAAATGGACAGAAGAAAATAGTATCTGAGATTTAGCATTGTAAGCTATGCTAAGTATTAGGGAAATTATTAACTATTGTGTATGTTTAGCGCAAAATTTCTCAAAATAAAAACTTTGAATGTAGAATTTAAATTATTTTGAATTTAAATTTGAATATTGCAGTTACGAATACTCTAATTTTTACGTCACAAAAGTGTAACTACTAGAAATATTATTCAATCAGAAACATATAAGTGAGTAAGGTATAGTAGTGATTAAATTTAGCTTAATTCATTCTTCTTCTTCTTCTTTCATCACAACACCCCCATGTTGGACCATGGCCATCTGCCTATTAGCAAATTCCGAAACTGGAGACGTTTTCTTTTTATGGAGTAGGGTTGTCTGCCCTAGCCCAACAGTCATACAACCATGACCAAATCTGGACCTTGTGCCACTAAACCTCACCAAACCTGCTTACTGGCAGATGAGATAGGAGATGTTTTCTTTTTACAGAGTAAGGATGTCAACCCTACGTCCAATAGTCATATTAAACCAGGACGTAAGGTTTAAAATGGATTCTGAACCACATAAACATCCACGGGACTGCCGGAACCTGTAGCATAGAGTGCCAGATTAATTCATTCTGTGGCTTTCAAAAATTGTTATTTGCCAAAGTTTACATTTTTCTTCAACAATATGTTAGACCTAATAACAACATTTCTTCGATATACCAAAGCTGTTCTATATTAAGGGAGATGAATAATGCATTCCGATATAACTTTTAAATGAAACTATTCCATATTTAAGTCTCATATTAAAAAACCCCAAAATGCATTATATATACCACGATGGTCATCATGGAAGATTTTCAGAGGTACCTGTTCTATATTTATCTGACACATTAACAAAACCTAGAAAATATATTAAAAATATTACAATGGTAATCTCCATAGAGGAAAACAGAAATGCTTTTTAGAAATATTTCTAGATTCTTTAACGTATTTGCGTATCTTGAATAGGAATCACACTACAAAGTCCTATTCTATGCAAGATATTTTTACCATCCTTACCAAATTTATGCTGTTTTCAAAACACTAACTGTTATATACTCACCGCTAAAATCGAACTCTCGTCGACAAACAAGTCGGGCATGAATCGAACTATTTTTAAAAATTTGGGAATTCAACCAAAATATTTTTATAACCATTCCGAATTATTACATTTCATTTATTTTTATTAAAAGAATATTCACTTTTTAATACATGAATGAATCACTTCCATTCAAAGTTTTCTAATTTTTCATGCTATCTGCCCTTTCTGTTAAAGTCGGACCTAATTAGATTAGTCAAAATCTTTTTTTAATCTACCATGACTTTCATGTCAGTAAGTATCTTCGTGAATTAGAACTTTTTGGGGTTTTTTTAGAAAAGATTATTTCTATTATTGCTACCAACAAAACATTCGCATTGACCCGTAAATCTAATTAATTTTAAAAAAATAAAACTTGGTTTAATTTAACAGAAACAAATCAATTATATAATTTAGTTTGATGCAATTTGAATCAAGCTTAGTCATTCCTTTCATTAAAAGGCAACATCATTAAAAACGTCATTTTTGGTTAATAAATAAAATTTGAAAAAAAACCAAACAAACTATTCTGTAAGTGTTTTGAAATCAGGCTTCTATAAATTGCTCAATTGTTTTTCCTGAATTGCCTACTAAGGAAAGTTTCAGAAATTACTAGTTTTCGAGTGAATTAATTAAAACCCAATCAGATTCAGAAAATGAAAATTTTTAAGGAACTATAAAAATAACTTTCAAAATATTTTTTTGTTCTAATGCAGCTGGCAAACACTTAGACAATTGTCATCGATGTCTTATGGCAAGTGCTGCACCGATGTTACTCACTTAACACTACCCAGGAGATGCGTGTAGCTTGAAGATAATCTAGGGACGCGGACTAACACTACCTCCGCAACTCTCTCGATCTGTTAGACCGAGATCTACCGTTTAAAGTGGATTCCGAACCACTACAAACATCTATAGCACCGCCGGGTTCGAACCCAAAACCTGCAGTACCGAGCGTCTGAGCGCTAGCCATTCGGCCATTCAGGTCCTATCTTTCAAATATTAGAATACACTTCTCGTAGCCCAGCAGCAAAATGCGCAGTTGGAATAATCGGCTGATTGTTGTACCAATTTGAATCTGCTGATTACATTGTTATAGCTATTCGAATCCGCTGGTTGTTTTAGTCACTGTTTTCAGAAACTAGGAGATTTTATAACGATTGTGACTTGTTTAAAATCGTCTCGCATCGATAATCAGGCTTAATGGTGGGAGTTTTCTGCACATGATGCGAGGCAGCTTGAATCCACTTTAAACTGTTGGTCCCGGTCTAATATGACTGTAGAGATTTGGGTGTAGGGCTGACAATCCTACCACGTAAAAAGAAAACAACTCTGATTCCAAATTCTGTCTGTAGCCCTGGTCCAACATAGACTGTAGTGCAAGGAGGTTAGTTATTTCGAATCCACAGATATTTTTTAAGATGTGGCGATTATGACAAAATGTTTAAGTGTCTCGCATCGCCTGGTGGGAGTTTTTCTGTTTTTCCCACATACGACAAAAAAAATTCCTGGAAGGTACCCCTAAAGGTTTCCCAAAAATCAATTCCTTGACTTCATTACTTATTGGTGGATTATTAATAACCAGCCGATGTACAAAAAAAAAAATAAGAAGAAAAAAAAACTATAAAAAAAATTATTTTAATTAAAAATTTTTAAATTATCAATAAAAAATATTTTTTTAAATATAAATAGTTTTTTTATAAGTGTCATAGATTTTATGTAAATTTTCATTCAGCACATTATTAAAAATTTTAAATACTTGATAAAATTTATTCATTTATTAAATTACTTCCTTTATTATATTACATATAAATACATAAAAGTATAAAAATTAAATACTACAATTTCTACATTTGAATACTTAATCAGTTGAATACAGTACTTAAATATAATTACATAAAAGTACAAAATTTGATGTTATAATTTATACGGTTATTTTTCTTCAGTTTTTAAAAGAAGTTAAATAATCTCTGTAATAATCTAATTGAATAACCTTCAGTATAAAAAAATGTATCAATCTCATCATTCCTTGTATAAATATTTAAATTATTACTTCATAAAGGTCATACTTAATTAAATAAAAAAGTTACACTTCACAGACTTCTTAATATAAAGAAGCGTTGTCACTTTGCATTATAAATTCAACTTTTTTATATTAACATATCCTGCCATTGATGATCTAATCCGTGTTTCCTTTTGAAATGCAAATATACATTGACGTATACTTCTTCTTACTAAAAAGATAAAGTTCACGACGAGATCATCTTTTACCTTCATTATCTTTAAAATATGCAACTAAAAATAAAAAATCTGCCTTCATTATGCATATCAAATTCTCACGCATGTTTAGAATCTTTCAAAAACAAACCTCATAAAAGGATTTTGATCCTTACGAACCATTACTAAGTTCAAACGTTTTGATACTTTTATTCAAACGATTTCGAATAGAACGAAACGAAACGAAAAAAGAATTAAAAGTATATTTCGCCATATATATTCTCCGCAAGAAATAAGATCCTAAATACCTGTCAATCCATCATCGTTACAGTTGCTAGAAACTCATTTTGAAAACGTTTCTTTCTTTGGTGTCTGCTTTTTTTTCAACAAGATCTCTTTAAGCTTGCCTTTCCGAAAGCCATTTCAAAAGTTCTTCGATTTATCATACTTCATATTAGGTACGTAGAGATATATTACGTTTTCTTTTTAATTTGATTCGTTAGTTTTCATTTCCAGTTTTATATGTCGGTTTTTGGATTTTAAAAATAGAAGTAACTTTTTTTTTACCAAACGGAACATTCTTTTTGAAAGAAAATTGCTATAAATCATTTTTATAAATCTATTCAATTAAGATGAAAAATATTCCATCAATTTCGTTACAGTTTAAAAGAAAAAACATTAAATACACATCGAAATGATAATGTTAGTAGTTTTTTAAACTAAAATCGATTTTGCTTTCTATATATGTTTATCTGAAATAGATATATTTTGTCACAACATAATCGTAAGGTTCTGTTTGTCATAATAAAGACGAACATTTTTATTTCTATACATTACAATTTCATGACTTTTTTTAACCTTTGAGATCGATATAAAATTTACGAAAAAGGATGTTTGTATATTTAATATCTGTGGAAAATCAGCATCAATGGCAGAAAATCAACATCAGCAAACTTATTTAAAGGTTTATCATTTTAATTCAATGTTCCATATTTAAAAAAAAAAATAATATGTGAATTTTTTTTTCTTCAATTTAATTCTCTTAGAAGTAAGATTTCAATATGTATTAAAGCTAGATAAATGTTCCAGTCTTAACATGTGCAGCAAGCATACAGGAGAGGTCAGATTCGAAACCTAGACTCCATACATTTCAGTCACTGCTTACAGAAACGACGAGACTCAAAGGCAATTGTGTTAGCTTTTGTGTAGTGCCTCGCATTGATAGTCTGTCTGTCTTCCTTGCGTAAGACACCCAAATATCCATCCCACTTCATTACTCATCGGTGGATTATTAGTGGTCTGTCGATGTACAAAAAAAATAATAAAATAAAAAGCTAATAAAAATAATTTGTAATTAGTATCTCGAATAAAAAAAAAAAAAAGAAAGAAAAAGAAATTATTAATAAAAAATATTTCAACTTAAATATAAATAGTTTTTTATGATAAGTGTCATAGTTTTTCTTACTTAAATTTTCATTCAACATATTATTAAAAATTTCAAATACTTGATAAAATTTTTCCTTTCTTATATTTATATCTCACTAAATATCAATACATAAAAGCACAAAAATTTAATACTGTAATTTCTACAGTTATTTTTCTTCACTTTTAAAAGAAGTTGAATAATTTATATAATAATCTAATTGAATAATCTTCCTGAGTAAAAAAATGTATCAACTCATCATCCCTTGTATAAATATTTAAATTATAGCTTTACAAAGTTCATACTTAATTAAATTAAAAAATTACACATTATCGGTTACTTCTTAATAAAAAGAAGCGTTGCCACATTTGCATTATAAATTCAACTTTTTTATATTAATATATTCTGCCGTTGATCATTTAATCCGTGTTTCCTTTTGAAATGCAAATACAGATTGACATATACGTCTTCTTAATTTTAAAGATCACGTTCACGATGAGTTGATCTTTTGCCTTCATTATCTAAAATATTCAACTAAAAATAGAAAATCTACCTTCATTATGCATATCAAATTCTCACGCATGTTTAGGATCTTTCAAAAACAAACCTCATAAAAGGATTTTGAACCTTACGAACCATTACTAAGTTCAAACGATTTGATACTTTTATTCAAACGATTTCGAATAGAACGAAACAAAAGTAAAAAAAGAACAAAAGTATATTCGCCATATATATTCTCCGCAAGAAATAAGATTCTAAATACCTGTCAATCCATCATCGTTACAGTTGCTAGAAACTCATTTTGAAAACGTTTCTTTCTTTGGTGTCTGCTTTTTTTCATCGTGATCTCTTTAAGCTTGCCTTTCCGAAACCCATTTCAAAAGTTCTTCGATTTATCATACTTCATATTAGGTACGTAGAGATATATTACGTTTTCTTTTTAATTTGATTCGTCAGTTTTCATTTCCAGTTTTATAGGTTGGTTTTGGATTCTAAAAATAGAAGTAACTTTATTTTTTTTTACCAAACGGAACATTCTTTTTAAAAGAAAATTGTTATAAATCATTTTTATAAATCTACTAAATTAAGAAAAAGAAATATTCTATCAATTTTCGTTATAGTTTAAAAGAGAGAAAGATTAAATACAAATCGAAATGATAACGTTAGCAGTTTTTTAATCTGAAATCGATTTTGCTTTTATCTATGTTTACTTGAAATAGTTATATTTTGGCTCAACATAATCCTAAGGTTTTGTTTGTTATAATAAAAAAAAGCATATTTCTTTCTATGCATTACAATTCCATGACTTTTCTTAACCTTTTAGATCGGTCTAGGTTTACAAAAACTATATTTATATTTTTAATATCTTAGGAAAATCAGTATTAATGGTAGAAAATCAACATCAGAAACATATTTAAACATTCATCATTTTAATGGATTGTTCCATATTTGAAAAAAAAAAGATTAATATGTGAATTCTCATCTTCAATTTAATCAAAGAAACTTTTATTCTTTTAATGCATTACAATTCCTAGAGTTTTCGTAACCTTTTAGATCGGTCAATGTTTATAAAAACGATATTTATATTTCTAATATCTTAGGAAAATCAGTGTTAATGGCAATCAGAATTGGCGGAAAATCAGCATCAGCAAACATATTTAAAATATTTGTCATTACGATGGAGTGTCCCATATTTAAAAAAAGCTTAATATGTGAATTCTTATCTTCCACTTAATTCTCTTATCAATTAAGATTTCAATATGTATTAAAGTTAGACAATTGGACAGTCTTAATATGTGCAGCAAGCATGCAAGAGGAGGAGTTAGATTCGAAACCTCAGGCGTTGTTGCCGTACGTTGTAGATATTAGAGAGTTTTGCGTCGTTTCTGAAAGCAATAAAGAGTTTTTGCATAACGTTTTTTTATCGTCAGATATTTTTCTTCCTAGTGCGCATGCTCATAGGAATAGCTCAGTAGTACAGTATTACAGATACGCATGCGCAATAGGTACAATGTTCTCTATGAGCATGCGCGCTAGGAAGGAAAAAATATCTGACGATAAAAAAACGTTATGCAAAACCTCTTTATTGCTTTCAGAAACGACGAGTCTCAAAGGCAACTGTGAGTGTGTGTATATAGTGCCTCACATTGATAATCCTGTTTTCTCCCATAAGACAACCAAATACCGGACGCTTACCTATAAATGTTCTTCTGGAAGACAATATTAATGACACTGGAGAATCCAGATGCTGATTGAGCTGTGCTGTCACATTGGCTGCAGTTGTTCGCTTTTGAGACATTATAATACGCTTCAGTACCCGCTAGCCTTCCGTCGACTGTTTTGCCTTGCCGAGTTTGTTTTGCCTTGCCGAGTTTGCTTTGCCTTGCCGAGTTTGTTTTGCCTCTCTGTCATTACTTTAGATACCGTACCTCTAGAAACTCCTAAAAACTCGGAAGTTTCTGTCACAGTTGCTCCAACTAGTCTGGTTCCTACAATTTGCCTCTATTGTCTAGTCTGCGAAGTCTGACATTTTACGCTTTTGAAAAAAATTCCAAGACGTATAAAACTTCACTAAAACTACTTCATACTGCCATAATATATAATTTTTATATTAAAAAAAAATTGATAGCTAATATTATACTTTAATGGTTACGAAGCACATTCTTAAATTTCACTTATATATACTTTTATATATATATACTTTTTTATTTGAAATACGTTCGATTTCTGCAAACATTTATATGTCCTCAATTAAATTGCAGAATTTCGTGCAATTAGTATAATCAATAAAAAAAAACTATTCTAAAGCAAACTGTATAGAATTAAAAAATAATGACATCCCTATAATATTCTCTCTCACTTTATGTGCGAAAAATAGTTTGGTTCGTAAAAATTAATAGAAGTCAAAATCATTAGGAAAAAAAACATTTTCAATCCGCTTTTGATTTTTACATATTCATTTATGATAAATCATGTAATAATTAATTATATGACAGAAAAAATATTAATTCAGGATTTTATATTCAATAAGTAATAATCGTTACTTACCAAAAAAATTATCAAAACATTTTTCATACATTCAATGTATATTATTTTCTTTGCGGATATTTTAATATTTTTTTTTTTGAAACTCGAAAGACGTATGGAAATATCCATTCAACAAATACTTGTATTTTTTACCCATCACAATTTCATTAGCTGAAATTTTTCTAAGCCTCAATTGCTAAACAATATCACACAATGCAAATATTTTACTATTATTGTTGAATTCGAAGCACAGCGTGTCATAAAATATCCATCTTGTTTTAAAGAGAAATAATAAAAGAAAAAAATATATATTAAAGTTGCTTTTTACAATTTTTTTTCGAGCCATAAACAATCATTAGCACTTGGGAAGATAGGAAATCTACTTACGAAGAACTGTTCCATCATCAAAAATCGGTTGGCTGTTTTTTTTTCGGATATTTTCGCGCCAATTTTTTCCTTCCAACTGAAGCAAAATATAAATTGTTTTTTTTAAAGGGTGGTGGTTCGAAAATTACTTTTCTTTCATCAAAAATTGTTAACAAGAGATATAACTCAAACTTGCTTTTTTCTTGTCACCTATTTGAACATAAAAAGTATTTTTTGAAAACTATTAAACGAGATTCTAATAAAAGAAGTTGTATTTATTTGAGATTTACACGTGAGAACGTGGATATGTGATATAAGACGATATTTAGAATTTCTATTATAAATATAGAAAAAAATATTTAATTATATTACCTATATTGAAATTTTTTTATTTAATAAATAATCAATATTTAAATGTGTTATCGAATTTTATTTTATGTCTTAAATATTTATTTTATACAAGAAAGATGCTTTTTTAAATTGGAAATATATTTGAAAAGGAATTTATTAAAAATTTTAAAATCCTATTATAACTAAGAGAAACTAATAAAAAATATCTTTTAATTATATTAAATATTTTTCATCAAAATTTCAAATATGCATATATATATATATATATATATACGATATAAAACTTTAAACAATATATATAAACAATATAAAACTTTTATAAATATGTACAAATAATTTTTACTTAATAATATGTATAAATAAAACTGCTATTCATTTGTGCAAATAGATTTGACGTTGGCATCCTGTTAAATTCAATAGTTAGCTTATTCGTGTCATAATTGTTATCGAAATTTCCACGAATATCATAAAAATAAGTTATGACAATCTACTAAGACACATAATTACTAATAGTCACTGGTAACAATCAAATTAAGTTACGGTAGATTATAAATTTACTAAATACTATAATATATCAGTTAATTTTACGAATCAGTATAAATTTACTAAATACTATAATATATCAGTTAATTTTACGAATCAGTATAAATTTACTAAATACTATAATATATCAGTTAATTTTACGAATCAGTATAAATTTACTAAATACTATAATATATCAGTTAATTTTACGAATCAGTATAAATTAACTAAATATATCAGTTAATTTTACGAATCAGTATAAATTAACTAAATATATCAGTTAATTTTACGAATCAGTATAAATTTAACCTAAATAATCATTATTATTTTAACATCCAATAATAATATATGTTTAAGTAAACTTTGTGTAAAAACAAAAAAAAAGTGAATAATCCTTTGCTGTTCTTCATCAAAACCGTTCTTTAAATTTGGAAAATAAAAATTAAGTATGCCCAAAAACCTTCTTCTTTGTATTCTTTATCATTAGTTTAAAAATTGTCCGCCTATATACATAAAAAGTGCCAAACACCTCTATTTAATGTCCCTGACGATTTCAGCCGAAATAACTGTCGCAATTTTAAAAATTTATAACATAGTGCTCAAAGTTAAATACTCGTGTGTGAATCGTAAAAAGTTATTTTATGATGCTCTTCAAGATGTTCTATTGTTCTCATAACGATCCACTTTGAACATGAACTGCGAATCTAAAATTTAATAGCTCTTCTTTTATGTACAGTTATATGGCCTTTTTCTGGTATTTCATCAAGTTCTATTTTACTAGTGTCTGAGAAATATCGATATGGTAAATATCTATACTTTTCTGCTTTTGTAATTCATAGGAAATATGTACTTTTTAAATACAGTATATGGGTACTTTAAAGGTTTAAAAGGAAAACAATTATTTATATTTCCAAAAAAATATACCTGATGTAACCAGGTGGACAATTCATTGGATTTTTGAAGTAAGAAAATAGGATTCCTAATATAAACAGTAAATTTGAAACAAAAATTCATATGTATGTGCTGGATATCATAACAAAGTGTAGGTCAAAAATGTTTTTCGTTCAGTCTAAAGAGGAGCGAAATAAAATGGGATCAGGCATCATCATCATTATCACAAAATAGATGCAGTATAGCTGGCTGCTTTTGGTGAACCCTTAATCATGTTACATATTTGCGTTCCAGGGCCTAATAATTTCAAATCTATGTGTATATTTCAGTAAAATAACGTGTAGTCTCAATATGTATTCAGTAGTCTGTAAGCCAAAAATTCCTTCCATTTGGATCGGAGAGTAGAAACATTGATTATTTACGAATGATGTCCAATTATAATTATAATTCCATATTTTGATGACACCAAAAGTTTTAATCTTGGTTCAAGCAATGGCGATTCTTCTTTCACTTGCATCTGATTCTGACTCTGTTGGGCAAGATATTATCGTCATTATCATAAATTTGCAATAAAGCAGACCATTCATAATATCATTCATATCAATCGTTCCAGTAGCAAATGATTTTAAATGCCCGATATTTAAAAATATATTTCAGTAAAGTTATCTGTAATCTCAGTATATATTGTTGTTTCTTATCCCACTTGGTCGACAACAACATCTATATTAAGCCTCGGGAACCCGTGTGTATTTAGACCGATGAATCATGCTAAAGGGTAAAAAATGCAGCTTCTTTTTATCCTTGATCTTGCGGCACAAAGACATGGGGTACTCTATGGGAGAATTCTGACTTTACCCCAGTATTATTGCAATACGGTAAGTAACATTACACTACAAAAAAATCTAACCTCGGTTGAGGCGATGGCAAACTTACTTCCAAACTGAGTCTGCTTTTGACTCAGGTGGATCAGACATCAATATTATCACAAAGTGGGTGCAATATATTGAATATATTGTAGCAGGCTACTTGTGGTGAATCCTTAGTCTTGTTACATATCTGCCGTTCCAGTGGCGTACAATTTTAAGTTCTTATGCACGCCATTTAAAAATATATTTAAGTAGCGTGAAATCTCAATGTGTATTCAATAATCTGTAGATTAGAAAATCCTTCCATCCAAATCGAAGAATAGAGAATTTAGAATCGAACTCCTAGTGCTGCCATCCCCGATCATTTTATGTAATGCAGTGACACCAAATTACCCACACGTTGTAATGGTACCAAAACGTCTAACCTTGTTTGAAGTGATGGCAATCTTACTTTAACAAGATGAATCTAATTTTAATTCTGGTGGCTCGGACATAATCATCATTATCACAAAATAACTATCTTATATTTCCGTGTCGTAATGAAAAAAACCCTTAAAACTCCTATTAGTCAAAACTCCTAACTAATTATTGATGCGCTACGATTTATACATATTGTCACAATCGCCATTGATTTACCGTGTCTTTTAGTGTAGTGATTGGTAAAGACACCGCTAGCGGATTTTATTCTGAGCCCTCCTACATCCTGCTCATTTTACTTTTACTCACCATTAGAACACAAAAGGTATTGCACCGCAACAAAATAATTGTCATTTATTTAAAAAAAAACGGATAACTTTTTATAAAAGCATAGTCAGTGATGATTTTGCTGCAAAATCAATAATAATAAATGTCACATTCTTCTAACTTTGAACGCCAGATTGTGGATATATTTAATCACATATTGCATCATTTATTTCGGTTAAGAGTTAAATGAAAGCTATTGCACCTAAATCCATATATTGTCCGATAATACTCAACAGAAAAGGCATTGGGCCATAGCAAAATAATAACTACCATTTACTTGGAAAAACACTTGCTGTAGTAAACACAGTCAATGATCAGTTTACAATATTTCTGCACTATCGATTTGTGATTATCGGTTAAGATGCCAACACCACATGGCACAATCCCTGAGATGTTTAGAAAGCTTCTTCCTCCATCGGATAATGATGCCTCTGTGACACAAACTATCTAATATCAGTCATTACGTGTCCTCGGAGGACACTATGATTGATCACACCCTCTGCCCGCACAATCAGGTTGCAAATCTTTGCCTCAGTCTCTCATCATTGATTCGGTTTTGTCACGCCATCTTCTGCTGCATTATTGATGGATGAGTTCTGAGGTGGATTCTGAGGTATTCTGAACTGTCCGTTAAACTTTTCATCGAGTTCTGTCTCTATTTACTCGTCCTGCTATTTTTTCTCTTGAAAATTACTGGCTGTTGAATTATTGGGTAGTTTCGGACTGTATAATTTTCTATTTAATGATGGGAGAAACCTAAATAAATAGCTAGTAATTATATAAAGGTATTATGTGGGAATATTTGTATTCCATTACTTTGCTCAGTTTATAAAGAAAATTCGAATTAACTTAATGTTTTGCTGAATACCTAATTTTAAATTACTTATAATTAAATTGTAATCATTATAGAATATAATTTATTATGTACTTTCTTATTCCATAATTAAAGTCTACAAATATAAAAACCATAGCATTGGACATTAAAGTATAATTATAAAATTGCGTTGGACATTAAAGTATAAGTATACAATACCACTGTACATTAATGTATTCAACAGCATTGGGTATTAAAGTATAAGTATATAATAGCCTTAGACATTAAAATATAAATATACAATAGGATTGTACATTAAAGTATAAGTATACAATATCATTGTAATATTTTTATTTTACTATTATATTAGCAATTATAAATATAAATATGCATTACACATAAATATACATTAGCATAGTTTTCTATTGAATATTTTACGTTAAGAAATTATATTACAACACATTAAAAAATTTGAAAGGAAATGATGCAGTGTTCAATTTTTTAATATTCCTAAAATTAAAGAAAACAAGTTTTTTTAAATCTTTGTAGAATACATTGTATTCATTTAAAATTTAATAATGTATCATTTAGGGACTAAAAGTTTTTTAATTTATATTTTTCCCAAAAAAGCATTCTTTTTGTATATAAAAATCATTAGCATCTATTTCAGAAAAATTGTTTTTCTCAACTATTTCTTTTCCCTCGTTTTAGAATTTAACAGAATACACTGGTTAACTATTTCTGGATTTTTCATTCTATTGTATGACAATATTTATCTAAAGATGCATTATAATTACATGATGTTGAATTACGTATTCAAAAAAATAATTTTATCGATTTCATTTATTATTCTGTAGGGCAGGCGCAAATGTCTGTGTCATTGTACAATTAAACTATTATTAGTTTGATCTACAATGAGAATAATCTCCGAGAATGATCTACGATGTTAATAATGAACTAAAAATACTAATAATTCTATTTTTCAATAAAATACAGCTTATTTTCTGGTTTCTCATTTATTTCTAAAACTTATTTCAATAATTTATTAAATTTGCTTTTATGTAACGGCATTATTTAACATCACAATTTATAAATTGTTTGAATGAAAACAATTAAAAGTTATTTTTCCTACTAATCCATTCAAACACATATTTCATCATTCGAAACAATATGTCATAAATAACATTAGTTCATCAAGATCACGTGCATATTTCATATCTGTACTGAAATTCTTATATAATCACTGTATTTATGATTACCTCACGATTTATGATTATATTCACTGTATTTATCTATCCAAATCCTACGAAAAAAAGGGCGTGATATCTTTTACTACTTTCACCGAAGTCTTAACACATTTAATATCCATCTTTAAATGATTAATACCAACATATTTACTTTATTTTTGCTCATTTACGAAGATAGTTCTAGAAAACCAGAGAGATTTTTGCCCCAATAAAAATCATTATATTTTTAGGGAACTGAGTTCATTACTATAGCAGTCTCAAAATATCCTCCTATCAGTTTTATTTGCTATTACTTTCTCTAATTTCAAATTATGTTTTCTTTTCCAATATCTCTCTTCCAATTACCTAAATTGTCTAAAAATTGGTTTTTATCTTCAACCATCGAAGTCTACAGAAGTATAGATATATCGTTTCTTTCTAAATTCCGTTAATTTTTTCTAAAGCATTTGCTCTCTTAATATTTTTTATGTCCAAAATCCAATGAAGTTAAATTGGATTAGTTGTAGAGAAATATACTTTTCCAAATCCAATCTAATTACGTAGAAAGGTCATATAATCTTATAAACTGGAGATCATAAAGATTGTTGTTTTTCTCAATGGCAAAGCAAAAGATAAAATTAGGAATCAAACAAGCAATAGACATCAAAGGAAAAAGGAGGGAAAGTATCTTGTGAATATTCCCAATGGACCCGTAATGTAGGTGTATTGTTTAATTTAGACTATTGTCCCTTCCTGAGTCTGAGAATCACTTCCAACGTACTGGTATTTGTGATCAAACACAATGTCTGTGGCATAATAGAATTTATGGACAGAATCCATCTGTATAACTGTAAAACATTTCCTGATTATCTTATATTGGCGAGATAAAGAGCTTTTAGCTATTAGTAAAGCATGAGGACACAATTAAGAACACTTTTTCAATTCCTTCTATTAGCTCACACTCTCCCTATATGTATCTTGTCCAAATTTTCAATCGTTAGCAAAATACTTTTTATTCCTCCACTCAAGTTCAAATACATTTTTTTTAACTTGTAGTGGGTGACACTGGATGTTAATACAATTTTTTCAATTCATTCATTAAATTCATTCAATTCATTCATTAAATTCATCAGAGGTATACATGACGTATCTGTTCTACAGAGAACTCTATGACAAATATATGTAGTCGGCTATACAATTCATAGCATGGTTAAAGTCGTCAAGTAAACAGGTTTAGTAATAATAATAAACAATAATCAAAAAAAGTAACAACATATTAAGATCACATGATAATCCTCAGAAATTAACATTAAATTTCTCTGAATGTAAATTTATAATTACGTTGTGGTAGTTTTTTTCGTTATTATTAAACATTTATATGTATGGACACTTTTTATTATTTTGAGCTTTTTTTTCTGGCTTTGAGCATTGCCATAACCACGATAATAGTTTTGTTATAAAACTTAGTGAGGTTTATTTAACCATAAAAATAGTTTTAATTACCCAATTACGTATAGAAGAAACTTAAATATTTAAATTATTTTCGCTTCTTTTTCAGTCTTGCTATATTTTTAAAATTCAATATAAATTAATATCTGAGCTTATTATTCGTTTTTAAGCATATCTTTTATTTAAAGTATGTATTTCATTTTAGTCTCTCTATTGCAGATTTTATTATTTAATTTTGCAGATAAAGATTTTTAAATTCAGCTATTATACTGGATTTCATATTAGTCTCATTACTAGCAATTGGAAAAAAAAATAACAGTGAATTGCGACTAGTTCTTAATCTACCTGAAATAAATGCATTGTTTGGCATCAGATATTTCATTGAAAGTAACTAGATTCCTACAGTCGTTTCATAGGATTTCCTTTGTCAAATAAAAAGAAACAAATTGTTTCTGGAAGCATTCGATTCGCTAAACAGCAATGAGCCCCAAGCGTATGTTTTTATAGAGTTAAACAAGATCCTGCCTATTGGCTACAGTATGCGGTTTTTGATTGGATTTTGCGATCAACATGCTGTAGACAAATGGATTTATCCCAAGGGTTCGGTTAACTAAAATACAGAAAGGGGAAAAAACAGTCGTAAAATTTGAGAATTTATTGGTTTGTTTACAAAACTACTGGGTATTGTAAAAACTTATTCTAGCAAAAAGAAAAGAATGATGATTTGGATCGTTCGGCTTATAACTGTAATATAAATTTTTAAATATTTTTTTCTTAAATTTTTTTTTTCCATAAATAAAATTTGTAACATTTATCAAAAAAATACTTGAAGTTAATAACTATTTTTTAGTATATTTCACTCTGTTTTTTAAATCGATAAAAAGGTTGTAATGAAATATATTTTTTTCCTTCCGTTAAAATTTTAATAAAATGTAGTTTTATTTTTTTCTGTTATACATCATTGAGCCTTTTGTTCCACTTATATATGCTAATAACAACCACCGACGAGCGATGAAGGAGAATATTCATTTCCGGGAGAACTTTTAAGGGTTAACTGCCTCGTATTGCGTAACATATTACAAAGAAAATTTTAAGCACATTGTTCATTATCACCAACGAATCTCCTTCATTCTGAGAGCAATGACGGCAACGAATGGCAACAGCGAAAACTTTTTATCCTGCTGTACATGCTACCTGTGAATCGGCCACAAATCGGAAAAAATGTAGATTTGTGATCAGAATAATTTTATAACATGTTGTATAATAAGAATTTACACTTTATAAATATTTTTACCCAAACTTCTGTTTTATTTTGTATAAAATAAATATGAACAATATATCATGAGATTGTAATCTAATTAGTTATGAGTTGTATAATCGAAAAATATTTTAGTTACGTTTATCGTAATTTTCATCTCAATTAAGAGAATTAAGTTATCAAAAAAATTTTTATTAATTAAAAAAATAGTTTTTTATCTTTAAGTTTCAATTAAATACTGTAGTTTGCAGGTTTGGCAACCAGATTGTAACTGGAGGTGGTTAGGTTGAGATATTTGAGGCCCAGGTTGGAGAATTCAAAACTTTATTTATACAAACACCACACACATACAATTAGAGACATACAATATTTAACACATTTAAAAGCAGATAGTTATATATTCAAAGCAAAACTCAACTTCTAAGTCGAAAACCCGAAACTCGGATATGCGAAGGGTGCGAGAAATATACTTCTTCTCTGGCTGAAAGCCTGTAGGCCAACTAATGCGCTAGGATACCGTAAATATATTTCTTCTCGGGATGAGACACTATAAACTAAACGTTTCTCAGTGGGAGCGCAGGTTGCGCTGTATTTCCTTTTGGATAAGAGTCTCGAGGCCGACTGACCACATCTCGTGAACGCCATAGGGGGCGTTCTTGCCAGTGTGTAGGAGGAAATACGGTTACAATACAACTGATAAAAGCCGTGACTAAAACAAATATAAAATAAAGCATTAAATTGTAAAAAGAACAATTAAAAAAACCCTAATGTCTTTAACACTCATTTTAAAAATTGAAAAATTTGGGAATTTTTAAACTGAGGTACACAGATCAAATTTTTAAAATAATTTTTGTTATTTCACGTCTATATTGAATTATTTATTGAATGAATGGATAATTAAGGAAGTCATTTGATAATACCTTTTTTTAATTAAAAATATGTAATATTTTTTGAAACGACTAAAAAAAATTAATCTCTATTTGTTACAAATTCTAAAATACCTGAAACATGTTTCACACATTGAGTTATTATAGGCAATAAAAAAATCTGTTATCACACCAGTTCTTTTTAGAGGAATAGAATTGCTATTTTTATTTTATCGCTTCCAAATAGTGTCGTCTCTTACGTTTTCACTATTTTTTAAAATATTTCTTGAAATTTCATCTAAAATATTCCCATTTCGTTCTTTCTGTTTCCTTTTTTCTTTTCATAAAAGGAAAAACTTTCTGAAAATCTGAGGACGCAAAATAGCTTTAAAAAACGTGTGAGAAATTCCAGATGGTCAGATTTTTGTTATCGCTCGCTTCTCAGGCGTGGCATAAACAATGGCAGTGGAACTTTTAAAGATTCAGACCGCAAAGTTCCAACAAAAGATCTTCCGAGTTTTAGTCTGGTGTATATTTAAGTGACTGCTTTTCGGAGCATTTTTAGCGCTGTTGATTTAAAAAGCAAGTAGTTTTAGTATACATAAACTTTGAAGAATGTATTTCTTTTCGAAAAGGGAAAACATCCCTTTATTCAAGAGGGGAATTATTTAAATTCCATCCCTAAATATACTCTTTTGTTTTAGTTCTCTTAAATGAATCTTTGCCTTAAAATATAGACTATTTATTATTTCTTAGAAAAAGTAACAGTTAATATTTGTTTTCCAATAAAATTCTTGGCAAGGAATAAAATTATTTTTTTATTTAAGCATTTATTAAATTATAATGAATATATTAGATGCTTTTTAGAATTTAGAAAATATTTTATGCAATTCTATGTATAGGTTAATTCATGCAAATTTTCATTATGTATATATTTTATATTATTTTGTATGTTTTTGTATTACTTTCTTCTTCACCATCGGTGGCGCAACAGCCCCATGTTGGGTCGTGGCCGTCTGCCTGCTTTCGAGACAGGAAATGTTTTCTTTTTAAGGAGTAAGGTTGTCAGCCCTGCACCCAACACCCAACAATCATATTAGACCAAGACCTACGGTTTTAAGTACTAATATTAACTGTAGTGCTAAACTAATTAACTAACTCCCTGGCGCTACAGTCCATATTGGACCATGGCCGTCTGCCTTCTGGAAGATTGCAAAACAGGAGATGTTTTCTTTTTTCTGGATAGGGTTATCAGCACTATATCATATTATCTACAGTCTTACTAGACCGGGGCCTACTGTTTAAAGTGTATTCCGAATCAATACAAACATCCAAGGAACCTCCAGGGCTTTAACCCGAAACTTATAGCACCGAGCGCCTGAGCGCTAGTCACTCGACGTAGCAAAAATAATCTGAGTACAGTTTTGATAAAATTCAAGTAAGTGGCGTAATTGACAGTGTGATGGAACTTATATTATTTTTATTATACGAAGTATTTAGTTAAAAACTGCTTGTATAGAGTTTAGGTAAAAAAAAAAATAGGATTATAATATCTGTTGGGAGATTTCAATACTGAACACTTATTTCAGTTACAAAATCCATATCAGAAGGAGCTAAGAGAATATATCCATGAATTTACACTGAAGTGACAAAAGTCATGGGATAGCAATATGCAAATTTTCATATGGCAGTAGCATCGCGTAGAACAGGTACAAATGCGCAGTGCTTTCGCAGAACTTTCATTTCTGTTTAAGTTATTCATGTGAAGAGGTTTTGACGTGATGATGACCGCACGACGGGAATTAACAGACTTTGAACGCGGAATGTTAGTTGGAGCTAGACGCATGGGTCATGCCATTTCGGAAATCGTTAGAGAATTCAACATTCCCAGATCCACTGTGTCAAGAGTGTGCCGAGAGTATGAAATTTCAGGCATAACATCCCACCATGGACAGCGCAGTGGACGACCACCTGCACTTAACAACCGAGACCGGCGACGTCTGCAAAGAGTCGTAAATTCTAACAGACAAGCAACACTGCGTCAAATAACCACAGAAATCAATGTGGGACGTACAAGGGACTTGTCTGTTAGAACTGTGCGGAGAAATTTGGCTTTCTTGGGCTATTCCAGCAGAAGACCGACTCGAGTGCCTTTACTGACAGAACGACATCGCTTGCAGCGACTCTCGTGGGCACGTGAGCATATCGGTTGGTCCCTAGATGAATGGAAAATCGTGGCCTGGTCCGATGAGTCACGATTTCAGTTGGTAAGAGCTGATGGTAGGGTTCGAGTGTGGCGCAGACCCCACGAAGCCATGGACCCAAACTGTCAGAAAGGCACTGTCCAAGCTGGTGGTGGCTCCGTAATGGTGTGGGCTGTTTTTTCATGGCATGGACTTGGTCCTCTGGTGCGACTGGACCGAACATTGACTGGAAATGCTTATGTTCAGCTACTTGGGAGATCACTTGCAGCCATTCATGGACTTCATGTACCCAAACAACGATGGGATTTTTATGGATGACAATGCGCCATGTCACCCAGCCACAATTGTTCGTGATTGGTTTGAAGAACATTCTGGACAATTCCAACGAATGATCTGGCCACCTAGATCGCCCGGCATGAATCCCATCGAGCATTTATTTGACATCATCGAGAGGTCTGTTCGTGCCCAAAATCCTGCACCATCAACGCTTTCACAATTATGGACGTCTATCGAGACAGCATGGCTCAATATTCCTGCAGAAGACTTCCAACGACTTGTTGAGTCCATGCCACGTCGAGTTGCTGCACTTCGCCGGGCGAAAGGAGGGCCGACACGATATTAAGAGGTATCCCATGACTTTTGTCACTTCAGTGTACAATATTATGGTTTAAAAACTGACAAAATCTGCGATTGACTGAAAAAATTATCAAGCATTAAATTAAAAAAGTCACAATTGTTAAAATCCCTATTATTTTTAACATTTATTTTAAAAATTAAAAAATATGGGAACTTTTTAAATTGAGGCACACAGATCAAATTTTTTAAACAATTTGTGTTATGATACGTGTTATCATATATTGATTTATTTATTGAATAAATGTATAATTGAGAAAGTCATTTGACAATACATTTTTAATTAAAAATATGTAATACTTTTTGAACGATTAAAAAATTAATTTATATTTGTTATAAATTCTAAAATACTTGAAACCTGTTTCAAACATTGTGTTATTATAGATATAAAAAAAAATCTGTTATCATACCAGTTCTTGTTAAAGGAATAGAATTGCTATTTTTATTTTATCGCTTCCAAATAATGTCGTTTCTTACGCTTTCACTATTTTTTAAAATATTTCTTGAAATTTCATCTAAAATATTCCCATTTCGTTCTTTCTGTTTCCTTTTTTCTTTTCATAAAAGGAAAAACTTTCTGAAAATCTGAGGACGCAAAATAGCTTTAAAAAACGTGTGAGAAATTCCAGATGGTCAGATTTTTGTTATCGCTCGCTTCTCAGGCGTGGTATAAACAATGGCGGGGGAACTTTTAGAGATTCAGACCGCAAAGTTCCAACAAAAGATCTTCGAGTTTTAGTCTGGTGTATATTTAAGTGACTGCTTTTCGGCGCATTTTTAGCGCTGTTGATTTAAAAAGCAATTAGGAGAATACATAGTGCGAAGAATGTATTTCTTTCCCAAAAGGAAAAACATTCCTTTATTCACGAGGAGAATTATTTAAATTTCATCCCTAAATATACCCTTTCATTTTATTTCTCTTAAATGAATCTTCGCCTCAAAATATAGAATATTTATTATTTCTTAGAAAAAGTAACATTTAATCTTTGCTTTCCAATAAAATTCTTGGCAAGGAATAAAATGCTTTATTTTATTTAAGCATTTATTAAATTATAAGGAATATATTAGATGCTTTTTAGAATTTAGAAAATATTTTATGCAATGCTATGTATAGATTAATTCATAAATTTTCATTATGTATATATTTTATATTATTTTGTATGTTTTTATATTACTTTCTTTATTATCGTTGGCGCAACAGCCCCGTGGATGGTCAAGGCCATCTACATGCTTTCGAGACAGTAGATGTTTTCTTCTCTTCTTTAGCGTTGTCAGCCCTGCGCCCAACAGTCATATTATACCGGAACTTACGGTTTAAGGTGGATTCCGAACCACTACAAACTTCCATGACACCACCAGGACTCGAACCCTGTGGTACACAGCGCCAGAGTGCTAACCACTCGACCATTCAGACCCCTCGAGCATTAAATTAAAAAATCACATATAAATGTCCTGACTGTTTTTAACATTTATTTTAAAATGTTAACAAATATTTGAACTTTTTTAACTCAGGTACACAGATCAAATTTTTTGAATAATTGTTATTATCGCACGTCTATATTGATTTATTTATAGAACGAATAGAAAATTCAAAAAGTTATTTGATAATCCTTTTTTTATTAAAAATAGGTATTTTATTTTGGATGATTAAAAAATCTATTTTTATTTGTTATAAACTCAAAAATATCTGACACATATTTCACATAATGTATTATTACAGATAAAAAACATCCGTTATCATACCAATTCTTTTTAAAGGAACAGAATTGCTATTTTTATTCTATTGCTTTCCAAATAGTGTCGTCTCTTGCGTTTTCAGTATTCTTTAAAATATTTCCCGAAATTTCGTCTGAAATGTTCCTGTTTCGTTCTTTTCTTTTCATAAAAGGAGAACTTTCTGAAAATCTGAGGACGCAAAATAACTTTAAAAAACGTGTGAGAAATTCCAGATGGTCAGATTTTGTTATCGCTCGCTTCTCAGGCGTGGCATAAACAATGGCGGTGGAACTTTTAAAGATTCAGACCGCAAAGTTCCAACAAAAGATCTTCGAGTTTTAGTCTGGTGTATATTTAAGTGACTGCTTTTCGGCGCATTTTTAGCGCTGTTGGTTTAAAAAGCAGGTAGGAGTATGCATAAACTGCGAAGAATGTGTTCCTTTTCGAAAAGGGAAAACATTCCCTTTATTCACGAGGGGAATTATTTAAATTGAACCCCTAAATATACTCTTTTCATTTTAGTTCTCTTAAATGAATCTTTGCCTTAAAATATAGACTATTTATTATATCTTTGAAAAAGCAACTTTAATATTTGCTTTCCAATAAATTTTTGGCAAGGAAAAAATGCTTTTTTTATTCAAATAAAAAGAATATTTTAAATGTTTTTTAGAATTTAGAAAATATTTTATGCAATGCTATGTATAAGTTAATTCCTCCAAATTTTTATTAGATATATGTTTTATATTATTTTGTTTGTTTTTATATTACTTTCGGTGGTGCGAAAGCCCCATGGGGGGCCTGTAGCATAGAGCACCAGATTAATTCATTCCATGACTTTCAAAAATTGTTCTTTGCCGAAATTGACATTTTTCTTCAATAATTTGTTAGACCTAATAATAACATTTCTTCTTTATACCAAAGCTGTTTCATATTGAGGGAGGTGAATAATGTCTTCAGTTAGGACTTTTAAAGGTAACTAGCCTACATTTAGGTCACTATCATATTTATCTAACATATGAATGAAACCGTGGAAATTGTATTAAAAATATTGCAATGGTATCATCATCAAGACATCATTTTTTCATCATGGTAATGTCGTTAGAAAAAAGGATTTATTGTAGAAAAATATTTCAAAGTTTCACTTTAAGTTATGGTGCTTATTAAATTCAGTAAATAAATTCTCAACGAGAAATAATTAAATTAAAATGATGATAAGGTGGAAGAAGGGGAGGCAGAAAATCTCAAGGAACCAGATCTAACATCACCTATTTTTTGTGGAGCTTATATAAAGCATCGTGTATATATAAATACCCCACCACAAAATTGAGGCATTTAAGAATAGCATTCAATTAGAAGTTAATTCCATTCCACAAGACAAGCTGCAATGTTTTTCTACTAAGGCCATTCTGCAAGACAAGTTGCAACATGTTTCTGTTAAGACCATTCTGCAAGGCAAGTTGCAACATGTTCCTGCTAACGCCATTCCATGATACATGCTGTAACGTTTTTATGTTAATGCTGTTCCACAAGACAAGCTTCGATGTGTTTCTGGCAATACCTGTGTCCTTGCATTAATATATACATACAGGAGTTTTGAGAGTCAAACTTTGACCATTTGCTATGATTCCTAATTATAAAACAGGAATTAGACCGCGTTTATCTGTGATACAAGTATGTACAATAACCTTTAAAAAAACATTTTTATCGACTTTGGAATCACACAGTCTATTGTCTTCATAATTTGAGTCATCAATGCTTCTTAATCTTTTTACAATATTGCTAAGAGACTAACCATGTTACTTAAAATCAAATGAGATAAATCATGTTCTCACGATTCAATGCAATTTATGAATGGGTTTCGCATTTCAATTTCTATACATACGTTGCTGTAATAATAGCGAGATAATGTAACTACCAATTGTTCCTGAATGGAAGTATCTTGTTTTTCTTCCGACTGACAGTGTAATTCTTCTAACATTAGTAAATGAGAATTGACAATAAATGCAGAATACCCAGAGAGAACTGATGCTTTATCTATGCTTGAGGTCTCAAGAGCATGCTGAAGAACTGGCACAAATGATTAATAGTCTTGTAATGACCCTCTTACAAGAAAGGAATATTTCTTATTTTCTTTCCTGCTAACAAGAACTACTCGTCTAGAGGATTCAGAATAGTCAACATAATAGAGAGTTTCATTGCAACATCGTCTGTCGCCTTTCTGACATCTCGCATTTGCTCTATTGCGTTTGGATTTCCTCACATATTTTTGTGCCGTCATATTCAACGCAAAATATCAACAGAGCAGAAGTGGAATAATTTCTACCTTATGCGATGAGGAAAGTAAGACTACATATTCTAGAAATGCTTCACTGAATATTTTGTATAGAAATACGACCCCATATACATGACCCAATCTGAACAGGGACATATTTATATATATATATATATATATATATATATGTATATATATTTGTTTGTCCATTTCAGTTTTCAGCACATTTTTTAAACATATTTGTATATGCAAGCGGAAGTTATATTCAACTCAAAATATCAAAAGAGCAGAAGTAGAATAATTTCTCCCTTATCCAGTAAGGAAAGTAAGACTATAATATTCAAGAAAGACTTCAATGAATATTTCTAAATGTTTTTTGTCTAGAAATACTAGCCCATAAATATGACCCGATCTGAACATAGACAAATATATATATTATTTGTTTGTCCTTTTCAATTGATAGTTAAATATCTTTTACTTTGTTACTTAACAAAAACCAACTAATGCATTTTTCAGGAAATACAAAGATAAAAAAGTTCAGCATAATTTTCAAACATATTTGTATATGCAAAGGAAAGTCATTTCTGTAAAAAAAAATTTATTTGTGAAACAATTAAAATAAAAAAGGACCAATATTAATTAAGTAAATAAACACATTAAATCTGAAATATAATAAAAAAGACATCCACAACAATAAAAAATAGATAATAACATTCAATATCCAGTGAATGTGGATTTAAAATGATTCATTTGAAGTGAAATGAAAAGTAAATTTCGTGAAATAAATCTATGAAAGGTAAATTTATATTCCTCATTTAAAATATTACAAATAATTAATTAATTACTATTTTTGGTGTAGAGAATGGTTTGTTGATTTAGCAGAATCTTTCAGCAAATACATATTATTTGTTTAAAATACATGCTTAAAAATGTTAAATACAAGTTTTCTCAATACATGTTATTTGCTTAATTACGATTAATAAGGAGCAATAAAAAATTAACTTCAGTTCATAATATTTGTGCAACAGTTTGTTAAAATCAATACAATTTTTATTTAAATATTTTTACAAAATTTTTTTTATAGTTTTATATAAACTGCATCTATATAGTCTTTTTTAGTATTCATTTAACTTTTTTCTCTTTCTCTGTTTCTATTATTGAATAATGATAAAAATAACCATTTTTTTTTTATTTACATTTTAAAAAATCTAAAATAATTTGTATCTTTAGAACTCTTTTGATACAATCGCTTAATTTTGCGACTGTAAGTCTCTTAGAAAAATAAAAGCATTCTTCAGAAATGCTTTTCAATAATTTTGTAAATTATTTACTTTGAACCTGTCTTACGGTAGTTTTGAAAAAATTACTTATTGTTTTAACTATTTAATTATTTTCCTGCAGTCTTCGGAAAAATTACTTATTGTTTTAACTATTTAAGGAATTTTCCTGCAGTCTTCGGAAAAATTACTTATTGTTTTAACTATTTAAGGAATGTTCCTGCAGTCGTCGGAAAAATTACTTATTGTTTTAACTATTTAAGGAATTTTCCTGCAGTCTTCGGAAAAATTACTTATTGTTTTAACTATTTAAGTAATTTTCCTGCAGTCTTCGGAAAAATTACTTGTTTTAACAATTTGAAATATTTTACTGCAGACTTCGGAAAAAATTACTTATTGTTTTAACAATTTGAAGTATTTTACTGCAGTCTTTGGAAAAATTACTTATTGTTTTAATTATTTGAAGTATTTTACTGCAGTCTTTGGAAAAATTACTATTTGAAGTATTAACAGTCAAAAATATCTAAGATATTCATAACACTAGAAAGTATAAAAAATTATAGAATAAATTAATATTTTCACATTTCCTATTACAGTTAAAAATCCCTAATTGATAAAATCTTTTCAAAAATTGTTTTAAAGAATGCTTCAACTAAAATGAATGATGATGTACGAATTTTGAGCCTTATTACTTTTTATACCATATTATTCGTCCACAATTTTAACAGCCATTATTATGCGAAAAAAAGATTCAAACTAGAGTATACATCCATCAACAAATGTATTATTGAAACATCAAAACTTATTTTACTACTAGACACAAAGACGGAATTCTTACTAGCAACATTTGAGTTTGTGACATATTTTAATTAAATTAGAGAGCTACAATGCACTAGTAGCCAACAGTCAGTAGAATTACAATGTATTACAGTTATAATTAACTTACCTTCAGAAGTCTTAAAAGCGCGTGCCTTTCACCGAAGGTTGAAATTTTCAGTTAATTAGCTAAGAATCCATTATACTGCTGACTGCAGACAGCTTTCAAAGTTAGGCATTAAGGATTTTAAAAGCTTTCATGCCTTTGGAATAAATTGTAGAACTTTCAAAATATTCCTTACGTTAATTTTTTTTTTTTTAGCATTGAGAAAATTAGTTTAATTCAAGTAATGTATATGTGACCCAACTGGTGCATTATTAAAAAACATCACTACTTTCTTAGCTGCATTTGTGGGATTTAATGGACATTGCTGAAAGAAACTACACATATTTAACAGAAAATTAAATTCAAACTTTTTTGAAGACTTAATATGCATGGATATTTTAAGCTACCGTAGGTAGGAAAAAATAATATATTCGTAGAATTTTTAATCATTTAAAAAACATGTGGAAAAGCTGATAAAAACTCGATATTGACTTTATATTTCTTTGCCAGATTGAAACTTCTAATTTTTTAATTTTGAAATTAGTGTTAATAATTGTATTTTTTTTTCAATAAGATTATATTTGAATAAAATTATATTTTATATGTTAACAAAACAAGCGCGTAAAAAAAAAAAAATGTAAAATTTATTTCTTATCTATAAAAACTATTCGAATTACATTGAATTCTTATTAAATTAATTAAACTTATGAATTTCTTTAATACCTCATGACACTTATCATCAGTCATATAAATGAAATAATTATGAAAATTACAAAATCGTATAAAATGCATATATAAAAAAGCATTTAAATGAGGTAATCCAACAAACGAATCTTTTAAATGACACAATAAAACAAAATAATCATTTAAATGAAATAATCCTACAAAAGAAACTTTTAAATTATTATATAAACGCTATACTTATTGTAAGATCTAACAACTTATAATCACAAAAATTAAATTTATTAATTTTTTAATGAAATATTAAAATATATATTTAAATCAATTTTTTTCTTTTTTCTTTAAATTTTTTTCATTATATTTTCTATAGATTTTTTAAAAAAATTTTTTTTTCTTTAATTTTTCTTTTCTAATTTTTATTTTTTTTAAAGCAACGTAACAAACTTCATTTTTATAAAACTTTCTACGTACGTCTTTGGATGAATTTTCATATAACTCAAATGTAAGCCAACTCCTTTAAAGAAGACCTTTATGATTGTATCTTCCTTACAAGAAGTAAAATTTACACATATGAGTGGTATTCTTTCGATGAAATTATCCACAAATCGCTCGTCAAATTTATTGCAAATATACCAGTATTAAAAAAAGCCAAATACTTCAAGCATAATACTTCACAATACAATTTTTTAAAATCCTTTAATAAAATTTGATGTCAGTCGTAGCACGTACTCCGGAAATTATTATTCTGTCATGAAAGCAAACTATATTTTTCCTGTTACATTTTTCCTAAAAAACAGGATAGCACATCGTTCAAAATATAGTGAAGATTATATTTACAACATGTTTCTTTCTGGGCACGTTTGATATTATGGCTGGAATTTTTTTATTCTTTAAATGTTGTCCTGTGTTTCATATTTTGTATCTTATATAAAATACAACTTTTATTTTTTTTAATTGTGATTTATTATTTGAAAAGATCAAACTGTCACTACAATAAAGTTTCTTTATTAACGAAAGCACTAATAATATTTAGTTTTGTCAAAACATCGTTTTCATGGTATTAATACTAAAGTTTTTTTTTTCTAAAAAGCATTTTCGTATTTTGCTATATTCAACAAAATTAAATAAATTTCTTTAATTTTGCTTACCTTTCTAAAATTTAACTATTCTATATTCATTAAAAGTACGGTTTTTTGTTACATTTCAAAATCAACATTAAATAATGTGACAAAAAAAATGTTCTGCGAAATTTAAACAGTTTTTTTTTTTTTTTAAATTATATGACATTGAAAAGTTGGACTATCTTTTTAAAAATGAGTTGAAAGTATCCAAACTATTTAATATGGTAGTGTATTATAAGACTTTAAAAAATATCACAAATGCAGTACATTTAATTCTGTTAAAATGGATTGTTCTTGTGTCAGCAATTTATTTAAAATGTCATATATGTACATAACTTTTTATAAATGTCTGCAAATCAGAAGTGTTCTAACTGTTATACCCTTGTGTTAATTTAATTATGATATAAATGAAATTTAGCAAAAAAAAGTTATAATAAATTCATATATAAAGTTTGTATATTTCTATGTTTTCTTTTATTTTGAAATAATAAAAAATATATAAAGTTTGTATATAATATATAATTTTTTTATTATTTGATAAACATTAAAACATTACTTTTTATATTAAACTTTTTTAGATATGAATTAAGGCTTGATGATGTCAGTATAATTATATTTGTAAATAATAATAATTGCTAATTTTATATATTATAATTTTTTATTATATTATTTTTATTATTTGTAAACAATAATCGTGAGGCTTGATGGCCGAGTGACTAGCTCTCTGGCTGTCGGTGCCATATATATTTGTAGTGGTGCGGAATCCACTTTAAACCATAGGTCCCGGCAAATAGGACTGCAGGACGTAGAGCTGATAACCCTACCTCGTAAAAAGGAAACATCTCCTGTTTCGATATCTGCCAGTAGCCAGACGGCTTTAGCCCACCATGGAGTATTGCGCCGTTGAAGAAGAAGAAATAATTGCTAATTTTATGCTTACAATTGTGTTACAAGTGTTATTTGTTTTTAAACTAATAAAACTTTTTTTTTTGTAAACAAAAATATTAATAAAACTTATTGCATTGTCAAAGTGACGCTAACACTTTCGTGTTCAACTTATGTACAGCACATACTTTTACTTAGATGAACACGCGAATCTGGCAAATTTAAATCTAAATGTAAAGCATCACTGTAACTTCACAAAAAATATTTCTAATAACATAAAAAGTTTGTTGCACAAGAGGTAATATTTAGAATTCTCTGATCTAATATTTATTTTTGTGTCATTTCAGGTGTCCTCTCCTACAGACCTGTTGCATGCGGTCATAGCCCTTTATAATACATGCCTACCAGATGTTACTGTGCAGTCCTTGTATCGTACAGTCTGTGCCGAGGGTACAAAAACGCTTCTACTCCTACGCGATACATCCGGTAAGCTAATGCTTTTTACATTTCAAATAAATGATCAGTCTAATAAATAAATTTAAGCCCAATAATCCTTCAAATACATTTAATAAATCTCTTAACTACTTAGAATGGGAGTTTGTGAAATCACTAACGCCTCTGTAGCGGTTGGGGAGTGTATTGAGGAAAGAAATTGTACAAATGCCACACCTAAACTCACGTCCAGATTTGAAACATCTGGTTAACGTTCATCTGTTCCTGAGCATTGAAGTTTGAATTCAAAAAACGAACCTATTATCATCCCTTTAAGCGAGAGTCTCCAGTCGTCTTCCAGAAGGTTGTAAATCATTTGATGCTTGAGTAAACTCCAGCCATAGCGGTATTTCTTCTCATCTGAATGCTGACAAATCGTATACATTTTAATTTCAATCCAGATTGCAGAAGGTTTGAAAAACAGATTTATAATTGATTAGGGAGTCCAACTCAATCGTTCTGGTCTCTCATGTGGATGGGGCTTAATCAAGAATAAAAATATGTACACAAGAATCCATGGATTCCAGATCAGATTTGAAAACGGCCTTCCAGGAGATGACTAGTATGAAGGGACAAGTTGAACTACATCAATCAATTTCTATTAAAAAAATTTAGAATAATTGCAAAAATCTCGAAACTATACCAGGAACTCATTTTTCGTTTATGGTAGACGTATGGGTTTTTTTTATGATAGAGTAAGAAAGCTGTACTTCAAACGTTCAGTTGATAAAGATGGTATACGCTTTTAATGTACAGCTCAGATGAAATTGGCTTTGCGATTTCTAAATTGGAAATTGGTCTTTGAAAAAACAAGACACTGCTTACAATTCTCTCTTCATCTCAGAGGTCATTGTAAAATTGGAGGGTTATTGTAAGCCAGGGGTGGTCAACCCGCTGCTGCCTTGGATATTTTTCCGGCCCGTGTGATTTATCACATTTTAACAAATGCTTTATTATAAATATGAAAAGATATCTGTGTACAATATCTATGTATAACTATAACTTTTTAAACAATAATTTTTTTTAACAAACTAGAATAAATCAACTTTTTAAAAATGGCTCATATCGAGCTAGTTCCGTCCATCTTAAATATGCATTAGGGCTGAAAATAAAATAATACATCAAAAAATAATCACTTACCAAACTTGAATTGTTAAAGAAAAATATAGAAACGTTAAAATTTTTTATTCATACCAATAAAGGACGAACGAGCATTTTGTTAAAATATCTTTCAATAATTGCTTTATTAAATAGTGGTTTACATAATACTTGGCATCTAAAATAATATTTCACCGTTTTCTAATGAAGATGGATGGTAGTCTGTTGGCTTGGCAAGATTAATGAGAAAAGAACACTCCCTTTCAAGTAATTTGGATGTTCCTGCATGTTTTAATTGAAACCCAGCGAAAGTCCATAGACTACAAAAGTGTCAAGTTAGTATTCAAGCTGTAATTAAACTCCTCCCAAAACTTGTAAATGTTATTTGACTTGCTGAGATTTAATAGCAAGTAGGTCATTTCTGCATAATTGTTTTGATAAATTGTTAAATGAAATACAGTGATTACAATTAAAGTCCCACTTTCAAAATGCTGTAAAAAAAAGAACCACTTGTCACAATGAGTTCAAATTTAAACTGAAGATACTTGAAGAAGGAGGAAACGGTATGGCATCAAAAAACAAATTCCATCGATTTTTTCAATACAATTTGATATGACCTTGCCGTGGCAGATGGGCTTTCCACTAACAGTGTCACAACTACTGAAATCGGTAACTTGGAAGTAATTTTTTCCGTCAAAAAGAACCGAAGCAATGAAGCACATTGAAATCTACAGTTGGTTTAATGTGCTATTCATGACAAATAAGTTATAATTTCGATTCAAAATATCACTAGCAGCCGAATTCACTTTCTTTATGTCTCTTACAGCGCCATCTATTAATACACTTTGGAACCATTTTTGATGCCACACCCTTTCCCCCTTCTTCAATATCTTCTGTTCAACTTCGAACTCATTGTGACGAGTTAGCTTTTTTTACAACATTTTGAAAGTGTAACTTTAATTACAATCACCCTGTATTACTAACTTGTTGTAATACGGTCACTAAATTCTTTGAATAAAATGTTGAAATTTGGTAGCATGGGATTTAGTTATTGTGACGACATTTCAGAACGATAACGAAATTAATTATCGTCTAATAAATTTGCTTTAACATGATTAGAAGTGAAGATTATTTTCTCTCTAGTGAACCAATAGCAGATGAAGCCAACTATATTACAATGGGACATGGGTTCGACCCCATGGTGGGCCAAGGCCTTCTGCCGACTGGCAAATTCCGAAACATGAGTTTTTTTAAGGGGTAGGGTTTTCATCCCTACGTTCTACAATCATATTTGATTGGGGCCTATCATTTAGTGGATTTCGAGCCACTATGAGCCTCCATGGCACCGCCGAGACTCGAGCCCGAAATCTGTTGTACCGAGCTCTAGTAACCCGGCCATCAGGCCCCAATTCAGCAACTAAGTCAACTAAAAAAGTTATAGTTGGGCAAATTAAAACATAGCATAGGTTTTAAATTCAAATATCAAAGGTTTTAAGGTCCAAATTGTAGGCCACTGGTAGTGCACAGCTAGTGAGCATAAAAACTGGGGTTCGCATCCGATGGTGGCGACTGTTTCAGTAATTGCATTTAAAAACAATGAGTCGCGATACAATGGTTTCAACTCGTGTAAAATGTATTTGTATCGATAGTCCGTCTTCTATTTTTAAGAACTGCTTTTTTTAAATATACATCCAAATATTAGGAATTACCTCACCGATTAAATGTCTATCGTGAAGTGTATTGATTCATTTCGTTTCTTCTTAGACACAAATTCATAATTTTGCAATAATTATCCGTAAATGTGAGGTTCTCAAAATTAAGTATTAAGCTATAATGTGTAGCTCTTGTCCGACTCTTGGCTCACTAGCAACGTGAGCCGCTAACGTGTAGTAGAGCCGTGGTTCGAATGCGCTGACGGCTCTGCTTTCAGACTCCACGGCGATTGTGATAATATGTGTAATAGTGTCTTGCATCGGTAGTGAGCCTCCTTGAAGGGGGTTTTCTTCGATACCACTCACAACTACGGGCCAGTTACCTCTAAAAGTCTTTCTTGTTGGTGAACAGTTGAGGGAATTCATAAGGGACATATGAGGCCCACGTTTGTTGAAAGAAACACTTTACAGAGAAAGAATAGGAGATTTAGAATACGAAGGAACGAAGAATGGTACAACTTTCTAAAACTTTTTTTACGTAGTCAAAAGTGACGCGTTGAAGCATGAACACATACAAAGAAAGTGAGACATAATAAAAAAAATTGTTTATTTACAAAATCCTAGCAAAGCGCTTCTTTAATTCTATGTTTGCAATAAATGCTCACATTTGCGACCACCAACAGTAATACATAATCGGTAGCCTCAATGGAGTGATTGGCGAACAGTTTAAAAAAAAAAACCCAGTTTAACGATGTAGTCTCGATGGATAGTCGAGCCACGAGATCTTCAACTGAATCAACTGGAATCTCGTAAATTGAAGTACAGTTGCAAAAACGGAATAAGGATAAAATAGAGTACTCATTAAGGTTGCCAACCAGAGGACTTGAAACTCTCTATGTGGTATCTCTCGTCTCGTTGATGTTGTAAGAAATTTGTTTGAAAGTGTGTTCCAAGCCACCTTTGAAAGTTTGTTATGTATAAAGTGTTTTATTATATACCGCTCCTCAAAATTTGTCTCATAACAGTTGATACTGCCTGTACTTCATAAGGGTCAATACGAGCATTTTTTACTTAAAACAGAAACCCGTTCTGCCTTTACTGATTCGAGTTTTGAATCTAACAGCCTCGATAGATGCTGCAAAGGTGACGACCATCCCAGA
Organism: Caerostris darwini; assembly: GCA_021605075.1. NCBI lineage: Eukaryota > Metazoa > Arthropoda > Arachnida > Araneae > Araneidae > Caerostris > Caerostris darwini. Next base: position 93,147 of record BPLQ01012111.1, on the reverse strand, counting down.
CACCTGCTTCCGCATTCCATAGCGTTCCAGTAAAACAAAGAACTTTGTTAGCAGCGGTTTAAGCTGAGAGTCTGTTACCGTGTTTCCATTGGCTGACCTTGTTAAGTTCACATGGTCCTTTTTTTGTCTTAGTGATTTTTTTGTATTGAAATATTTGTACAACAAAGCTATTCAGTATGTACTATTGACCTTCCCATACACCAGAGATGCACACACTTGCTCCACAAAGACCGCAGGCCACACATACTCATTGTAAGTTGCATCTGACTGGACAAAAAACTTGGAAAATTAGTATATATATATATATATTATTTTTCATATATATTAAAAACAATATAATTTAATTAAAAGGCAAATAAAGAATTTAATATGCGATATGAAATTAGTTCCATAATTGTATTAATATTTGATTCGAATTTTGAAATAACCAAGCGCAAAAGGGGTGAGTCGAATGGTTTTTATTTTTCAATTTTATATGTATGAGTACTAGCTCGGAAGTTGCTACGTGCTGTAGTCGAAAGCCAAGTGATAAAGGAAGTTGATAAAGAAAGGATGTGAATCTATTTATTTCATTTTATTAACATTTTTAAGAGAATTAAAGAATTTCGGCCCATGGCGAGGAGGCAACAGTAAAATTAAAAGACCAAATGTATATACATATCAGTAAAAGTGGTCTGGTTAATATCTTACAGAGTAGAGAGCTGAAAACCATAAGGTAGGGTAACGTCTTGTCCTATACTAACCTATGACGGCTTCAAGAATAGAGCCACTTAAAGGTTAATGGAAACACTTTAATTTTTATTTACAAGCAATTATATATATATACGTACAGAACTCTTAGTTAATACAATTTATCATTTACAAAAAAAAAGAAAAATTAAAGATATAAATTTGATTCACAAGTGCAGTTCACTCCAAGAACGGAGATTTTCAGAGTTCTCGAGACTACGACCAATTACACCAGTTTACGGCAGATCTTAATTATCACACGGCGTGATACACGAAACCACAAGGGTCTCATTTGCAAACAGGTGGAATCTCCGGCCTGTTCAATAACTTTCAGAAAAAAAAGAAAAAAAACTTTTTGTCGACTCGTTCTTCTCCTTCTCCAAAAACCTCCCTTTAAGAAAATTCGTCAATAAGGAGCGGGCCAACTTCCCTCGCTTCTCATTAAAGTGGACATTTCCTCAGTCCATGGAATCACAATGCAGCAACTCCTCACGTAGTCCATATTCCGTCTGTAATTGTTTCGACCTGTGCAGATCGAATAGGCAATCGCTAATTTCATGAGATTTTATTATCCATGATATTCATTATCATACAGATTGTTCTCATTAGTACAAAACACTAATTATCATGTAATTAAATTAATTATCATGTAATATAAATATCCGCGATACTGCTTAACTGCTGTCAGATTTCAGTTATAAGTTGTTATTATGCTCTTGTTAAAAAATATACATTCCTTTTCCCTGGGAACAGAAATGCTATATCTCTTGCCGTGGAAAAAATGCTACAATAGCGATAAATAAATGTACTGCAATTAGAATTGGCTATTACTAAAATATGCAGGGCTAAGTTTAATAAAGGTTATTGTAGCAACCTTATGTATCTGTGGGGGAGGGGATAAGTTCACAGTGATTACATGAAGCAAGTCGCTTTCAAAAATAATTATTTGATAATAAATTAACCAGTCAACATGTTATTGACAAAGGATGTGATTTTCTAGTCTCTAATAAAATTTAAAACATTGATTGTAGTAATTTTCTAATATTTAAAAAATTAAAATAATTATTGATTAATTATTATTTCATTTGAATTAGTTAGTTTCAATAATTTTTTAAACATTTAATTGTTATATATTACTGACGCATTAATGTAATATTTTAGTATGCGATTCTTTTTTGCAGTAACTGATCACAAAAGTGGGGATTTAAATGGGGTTTTTATCGATTTTTTTTTTTTTTTTATTCGCGACGGAAATTACTTGCTTCCAAGTATAAACTACTTCAAAGAAACTTGCGCATTGTTATGCATTATTTATCAACAACCACCTCTACTTTGTCGAAAGCAATTTTAAAATGTAGCATTACATGTTGCCTGCAATAAAAATCGTAAAGATAAAAAACGAAACGTAGATAGTGATCCTGCATCCAGGCTATTGACAAAAGATCTGATTTTCTAGTCTTCAATAAAGTAGAAAACATTGAATATCTCTCTTATATTAAAATTTTTTTTTCATTAAATTAAAGCTGAATCAGGTTGCTTGATTTAATTCTCCATCTAAATATGAAAATCTTTCTAAAGAATTTCAATTTCTTTTTAAGTAAAATGGTCATATGTTGAAATGAGTCGCGTTCTGTTCATTCCTACTTTGTATCTCTGAGGTGGTACTTAAACTATATATAATTAAGAAAAAGTACAATTTTCGCACCTATTTATTATTATTATTATTTGCAGCTATTATTATTTATTTTGAAATATTTATTTGAGTATTGTTTTTATGGATTAAAATTATTAACTTAGTAAGAATAAATAAACATTAATTATAATATTAAGGCTGTTGTTGTTACCTATGGATTTATTGAAACTTAATCCATACAAATTTGGCCACTTGCAGTAGAAACAAAAAAGAACATATACTTAAATTCATCAAAATTACAAAGGGAAAAGACCAGATATTCTTAACAAAATGACCAAAATGCCTTAAAAACAGTTAAAAACAAGTTAAATATTCGAAGGAAAAAAAAGTTAAAAAGCTAGAAGCATTTTTCCCTCGCCCTCCAGTAAAAAGTACACAAATCACCATTCTGTTGTAAGTTAAGAGTCCAAATTATAATATTAATTTTAATCCTATTCTGAAATTAAATCAGTAATTTTCTATTAAAGTTTTTTAGATTCACACAGTTTGAAATATAAAATAATCAAGTTAAAAAGAGAATTTTTTTATCGTATATGAACATATCATACTGGTCAGAAGTCAGTGGCGGCTCCAAAAAAGTGAAGCTATAAAATAAAAAATTAACTTATTTTTTTCAATTCCTTTTATTAGCTCACACTCTCCCTCTATATATCTTGTTCAAATTTTCAATCGTTCATAAAATACTTTTTATTCCTCCACTCAAGTTCAAATACATTTTTTTGAACTTGTAGTAGAGGACACTTGATGTTAATACACTTCTTTCAAATATTAATTCAGTAATTAAATTTAATTCATTAATTTTAGTCTTTTTTAGATTTAAGTTGCATATATCTACCCATAGATGGCGCCAGATATACTTAAAAAATGAATGAAAATTATTTATAAAGGACTATCTGCAATAGAGTGAAAAACAAATAGGAATTGACTTTAAAAAAAAAATTATATTACTTGTTTATTTCATAGCTTCACTTTTGAGTAGAGTAAATTATTTAAACAACACAAGAATCGCAACACGAGAATCTTTAATTTAAAAAACATTTATTTAAAATTAAAGCTCATTTTCACTTGATTTTAATTGATGTGGGTTTTATAACTGGCATGAAATATGTGTTGCTAAACAACCTATCACGTGCTCTGTAGTTGATTTTGAATTGTCTGGCTTTCAAAATATAAGTAGGTTGTTTCAATTGCATCAAAGTAGTGTCTGAAGATAATTTTATGTTTATAAAAATTAATTTAATCATACTTATTTCATGAAGTTATAAAGTTATTGAATTTTGCTATATTTCTGTCACTATTGAATTTAATAGTTCTTGTGGAGATTATGCATTTTAGATTTCCGATGTCACCAGGTCTCTTTTCCATGCCAAATGGAATCTCCAAAATCGTACTATTTAGTAGCCACTGTGGCCATTTTGTTTGTTTAGGGAGGAAAAAATATCCCCAAATAAACAAACGGAACCCTAAAGAGCTGAACTCCCATACTTGTAGTATTCTGACAAAATGTTTTATAAATTTTTTTGGTACGTACATTTATATACTTGTACGTACATTGGTTATGTACATTGGTATACTCCTATGTGTATTCGTCCAGATAAGTATGTTCACACACGATAAACTGAAATTCGTGAAAGAATTTCATTTTTTTATACTTTGTTTAAAATTTTTTTAACTATCTAGCAGAAGAAATAAATGACCAATATTGGACAGACTATATCAATATTTGACAGCATTCATAGTAATTTATGCCGACTGAATCGAATATCCAAACGAATCAATCGCTATTGCAGACAGTCTCGATTCATTATTGATTGCAAACTGCTTTAGTTTTCATTGGTTTACTTGAGATTCATTTAGCAAGCTTCTCAATATTTTATTGAAAGTGTTCGTCTGATATAGAACGAAGTTTATATATCATTTATCTGTAATGAGAATTCTCAAATAGATTAATTCTAGTTCTTTAGCAGCACGAACATCTTGTTGAACATCGGTGGACCTCGTGTTCCACTTAACTATGTCACAAACCTTCCACCAACAAGCAAGGAAAGCAAATCCATTGTCTTTAGTAAAACCTCTTTAAGAAATACTGCTCTACATTTGAGTGTCTTATGGAAGAAACTCTGTAAAACACCCACACATCAGTCTGGTTATCTAGGCGAGATGCTTCTTTCTCATAATAGCGATCGAATCACATTGCATCTGAAAAGGGACTGCAATGCATGCCGCTAGTGGATTTGAAGTTGAACCCTCTTGCACGTTAGCTGCTGCACACGTTATCTCCGGGTGGCAAGTGGAAATGTTTGCCAAATTTAAATTTTGTACTTTATATAAGTAATCTCGATATAGTATAACCACGAATATTTCCTATAGAATGGAAAGGAGAAATTAAAGGGAAAAATTTTTGAGGGTACCTAGCCCACATTTCCATATTGTATGGGAGGAAACCATGAAGTCTCTCAGTTCCACCATCAATGCTAGCTCACATCGGTTTTGTTAATAACACAGTCACTTTTCTTTAAAAACAATGACTGCAATGCACATTCGTCACAAACGTTTCAATACACATCGTTTCATTCAGTATACTAACTTGCTTATGTTACAACAAGGAACGAGTTTGGACATTATATATATTATTAACAGTATAATAATTGCTTGAAAAAATATTTTGGTTTAAATAAAAATTAAATATGTTTAAGACATTTTTGTTTTCATCCTATCGAATATAATATTAAAATAGAGCAACAAAAATGTTACGTTTTGAATTTTGTCTTTCCTAACACAAGGAAACATAACACATCCGAATAAAGAAATAGTTTTTTTCCTTGTTCGCAATCAGTGATCCTCGTTTTCAAATTATGCGTAGTACAAATAACACCGATGGTCATTGACGATAGGTAGGGCTTTGCCTCCAGGGATGTTTAGGGTAACCAGAAAAAACAATCAACCAATCCAACAATGTATGTAAGACGGTTTAACACTTTTAAGTCCCTATCGCCCTCGAGGCTACTCGCTTCTGAAAGCAATGATTACATCCACCAGGTTTTCGTATCCTAGTCCTTACAACCTAGCTGCGTGTATTACCACTGGTCCCCAAATCTGGAAATAATTAGTATGGAAATATGTTTTTTCAACCTTAGTTAAATAAATCATCGAATTTCATTAACAAATATAAATCTCTAAATCCAACAAATTGAAAAATTATAAATATGGCTTTTAAAAATATTGAAGTAATATTTCACTTCTTTAGATAGGTTTTTTATTTATAATTTTTAGTAAATCATAATATAATGGCTAATCTTTGTTGAAGTTATTTTGTTAAATGTATTATACTATTAAATGTATTTATTATAGTACGTTAACGTAAAAACGAACAAAATATGATCTAGTTTCTATGAACTAGATCATATTTTGAATACTATGAGTTTACATTTAAATTACAGTTTCTATGAACATATAGATTCTATATATATTTTTCAGATATATATTATATATAGCATCTCTAAGCATATTTTTCAGAAATTATTACAAAATATTTTTTGCGTATACATTGAAAATCAATTTCTCAAAGTTTCAATCGATATATTGTAACATGGATAATGAAAAATAATTTCATGTTAATTAATTCTATTGCTGGAAAACATCTGATTCTTGGAAATATCAGCAAATAACACGAAAGACATTTGCGTGAGGTGTTAACAGAGAAATAAAAGAAAGGGAAAAGGGCGTGAGCAAGAAATATTGACAACATTAATTCTTTTCTCTGAAAGGCGCGTGCGGAAATACCGAAATGTTCAGACAATACGTCAGAAGCGTGCAAATGGGAAATTCGATTAAGTACAAAATGAAAAATGACTCGAATTTCGTGTTCGATAGGAACAGAGAAAATAATAATGAGTGCCCACTTTAAATATCGCGCATTTTGAGATTGAAAAATAATTTCTGTGCAAAGAAAAATAGATGCGATAAATAATTGCTGGCATATAATTATATGTTGTGTGGTTGTAATCGAAGAACCAGTATTTAGAGCTACTTGTTTTATAGAGTGGAAGAATTAAATTTGCTGAATAATTTTTAAAAAATCAATTAAATGTCTTGTAAATTTAAATAGGGTAATTAAACTTTTTTTTTCTTATATCCCACATATAACAGAAATGATTTTAAATTGTTAAATTTAAATTCCATAGGTTCAAAAAAATGCCTTGACTTGATGTTGAGATGTATGCTAGCTTTTGCTAAAAAGAAGTATTTCATTGGATTCGGTTACATGTTGTTGTTCTTGATTGTCAATTATAGGTAGCCTATTCAGTTTTTATATCTATATTTATATTCATAATTTTGTATTTTTCTTCTTTTACTAAAATATTAGATATCTACACATTTAAATAGTGAGAGTGGGGCCGAGCGGCTAGCGCTCTGGCGCTAGGTACCACGGGGTCCAAGTCCTGGGGGTGCCATGGATGTTTGTAGTGGTTCGGAATCCACTTTAAACTGTAGGTACCGGTCTAATAGGATCGTAGAGCGTTGCGGGGGTAGTGTGACTCGCGTCCGTAGCAAATCTTCAAACTACGCGTGCCCCCTGGGCAGTGCTAAATGAGTAACAGCGGTACAACCCTTGCTTGTGGCATAAAGATTAGCTGTCTCTGTATTGCAGCTGCATTAGAACAACAAATAGTGAGTGTTTAATTTTGTGTTTTTACATTACCAAAAATATTAGGAAAAAAAGAAAAATTTGTTTTATAATACTGCACATAAATTAATAACGGATTGATTTATTGATATACAGTTATATATAAAGAAGTTGATAATGTACAATTAAATTACAGCATTTAATCATACATCAATAAAAATTAAATTATGCCCAGTGTAGTAAAAAAATTCTTTACGACAATCCAGATTTTAAATAAATTATTATAATTTCGTATTTAATTTTCGCTCAAAAAAAATATTTCGGATTGAAAAAATGTAATTTAATCAATAAATTGATGTTAAGAAAATTTGAACAACCAATACAAAAATATTTTTTAAAAAATGCTCGATTATTTCGTATAATTGAGATGGATGTATGGAAGTACAAAAATATTATTATTAAAAACCTTAGAGATAACGCCAGACGTTGAACTGCAATTATAAAAAGTATACATTTAACAAAATTCAAAAATTATTGCATTGTAACTTGTTCTTTCATTTCAAAAGGATTGTAATATTCAAGTATGAGTTCAAACTATGATAAATTAAACGTACTGTACTTTTCTATACGTGAGAGTTCTATATGATTGTCCTATAAACTTGGTAAACTTATTAATCATTCCACAAGAGATTCATCAACATATCATGGTAGTTAAGTCGATCCCCGTTGTTACCAAAATTTTGACAGAAGACCCTACAGATGGGGCATAAAGGATTTGCATATTGCTCATTCATCTTAGTATCTAAGAGAAGGACTGCTCAGTGTATAAACATAATGTGTAACGCTAATTGGTATACAAGCATGAGAAGCGTAATAGAGAATTATGGTCCTCAGCGTAAATACAAAGAACTTTGTATTGATTCGCTTTGCCAAGCTTCGAATTCCTCTCCATTAATTTAGAAGTTTAGGCACTAATCGCTTGGTCGCTCTATATCTCTGTCCGCCTATTTCTATTTAGATTGTCCGCCTATTTCTTGCAGTACTAAATATTTTCGCACTCGGTACTACAGGTATCGGATTCGAGTCCCTGTGGTACCATGGCTGTTTATAGTGGTTCAGAATCCACTTTAAACCATAGGTTCCGGTCTCATATGACTGATTTGACTAGAGCATTGAGCGTAGAGCTGACAACCTTACCCAATAAAAAGAAAACAATATCTCATGTTTCGGAATCTACCAGGTAGCAGGCGGCCATGATTCAACGTACTGTAGTTCCAGGGAGTTAGTTAGTTTAGTACTAATGCTATTAATGCTACTAAAATGACCTTTCATCAGTATGATAAATGTCAAATAGGATTTCCAAAAAGTTATCTAGAAAAATCTATAGCATTATGGACGTCTGTTCATTTTAGTGGTGAATCGAGATTCAACCGATATATAGTCAGCCAGGGTAATTGTAAACAAACATCAGCTACCCCCACGTGGACTTTAAACAAACATAAAGTTTGCAGTAACTAAATTCTAGCAACGTTGGAAATCCCGCGTTTTTTAATGTAATACTTGTTAATAATCTCAACGCTTGAAAAACAAGTTGCGTAAACTTTGTGTTTGAAAGTTTTGTTGCTCATTTAATTTCTGGGAAACAAGAAAAGGGTAAGTTTTTATGTTATTTGTTACTGTTATTGAGAGATTTCTTTATCACAATATTATTAAACTACTCCTATGCCAGTTTTGGTTGGTTTTTAGTGTGATGCTTAATATTTGTAAGAGTGGGGTAATTGTAAGCATAATTACCTTCTGATTTGTGTCAAAATACCCCGTACATACGAGAGAAATAATGTACTATCATCCTACGATCTAGATGACTTGGTAGCAGCGATCATGTGTGTGGTAAATAGGAATAAAACATACAGAACAGCTGAATGAACTTATGCTCCAATATGGGTAATACACCATAATATTCTATATTCATATGTATAATACATATGTATAATATTCTATATTCATATATAATACACACATATAATGTTCTATATTTCTATATAATACACACATATAATATTCTGTATTATTGAACTATGCCTATACCCCTAATATTTGTGATGGGGGTAACTAACTTTCTGATTTTACTTTGGTTTGGTTGGATTGTGAAGGGTTTCAAAATGCTCCTTATATGCATGAGAAATACACCCCCACTCTCCTATAATCTAGGTGGCTTAGAAGCAGCCGTCATAGAATAGGTAGTAAATAGGAATAAAACATACAGAACAGCTGAAGAGATTTATGGTGCTCCAACCTCGGTAATATATCATAAAATGAAAATGCAGTTTAAGAAGTGATAGAGGAGCTGGTTGCCCTACTGAATTGCCTAAGGAGATAGAGGATGTTCTGGCTTAAAGTTATTTATTGCAAGATGACAAATGACATTCCCTTGTGTTATAGTGGTGTCCCAACAAGTTGAGTCAACCCCAAAGCGATCTTGCTATGAGGGTGCTCCATCTGACAGCGAGAAACAAGCCATGTTATCTCTGGCTGTGAGTGAAGGGGAACCGCGAGATGATGCTCTGAAAAAAAATACTATGGTCAAAGGGGACTCAAAATACAAGACGGAGGGTTTGAAAAAAAGATTTATAATTAATTAGCGAGTTCGACTCAATCGTTCTCGTCTTTCGTGTGGAAGGGACTTAATCAAATCTAAAAATGCTTACACAAGAATCCATTGATTCCCATGGATTTCAGACCAGATTAGAAAACAGCTTTCTTGGAGATGACTGGTGCCAAGGGTTTATGAAACGATATCAATAAATTTTTATAAAAAAATATGTAGAATATTTGCATGAGTCGCGAAAATATGGCAGGAAGCCATTTGTTGTTTATGGGTTTTATGATACAGTAAGAAAGCTGTATTCGGAACGTTCAATTAATAAGTATTTTGCATACTTTTAATGTACAGCGCAGATTAAATTGGCTTTGTAGAATAACAAATTGGAAATTTGTTTTGTCTAGGCTGACAAAAACGAGATACTGTTTACAATTCTCTCTTCATCTCAGAGGTCATTGTAACATTGGAGGATTTTCGTAAACAAACAAGTACGAGTAGATTAATTGGTAATGAAATGATAACAAAGTTGATATATTTTCCCCAAATGAACTGTCAATTTAGTAACTATTTTGTTTGTGTGTGGGGGAGAAGACAAGATATATCTAATTGGCAGATATGACCCGGTTATAGAAATAACACATTAACATTTTAATAAAAAATAAAACATTTTTAATTTTGATAAATTGTATTAAGAAAAATATTTCTGTAAAGGTTTGAGATTTTTAAATAACTCACCCTTAAATAAAGCAAATATTTCCAATATTTTTTTTTTCATCTTTAACTTATTAGCATATATTTTTAAGAATATTATGGTGTTAACTTGTAAAATAAATTAGAAATTTTCAGCTTAATTCTTTCACAATAAGTTACCTGATGCCATCTAGTGAAAATACAAATACGGTTATTATTTAATTAATTAAAAGGGAATTAAAAGGCAGAAATCAGGATAAAGAGGAGAAATCTCGTTTTAAAATAGCTTGCATTGTAAAGTTACAGTAGCTTCGTATGTCAGGAGTGGCCAACCCGCAGCCAGCCTTGAATATTTTTCCTGCCCGTGAGATTTATCACACTTTTACAATATTTTTTTTTTTTTTTTTTTTTATTATATAATGGCCAAAGTAGTGAAAACCAATGTACTAAAAAAATACATTAAGTGTGCTTCCATATATTCAAAAATTAACTGTCGAAATTACAAGAAAAAATTAACTTCAATTTTAAAATAATATTCATGCTAATATATGAAAGATAACTAATGCCTGTTTTTTTTATGAGTTTACAGTTATGAATTCGCAGAATAATTAAATTATATACTGCGAACTCATAATGCACGCACATCTTGGAACATCTAATATAACAGGTTCTATGTTTCACTTTAAGTGACCTCAGTGAGACAATGATCATTCCTAGATAGACACACTTGATAGTTGATAGCACAGCAAACCAGACACTTAATTCAAATTGTTAGCGCTTTTTGGTTCAACTTACACCTGTTAAGCATTTTTTTTCCTCTCCGTCTAAAATGAAATTGACCAAACACAAAGCACGCTCAAACATAATGGACGCTAAACTGCAACACCCATTACGATGTGCAAATGCCCACATTGAGATCGATTTGCAAAAGCTAAGTGAAAGAGTGGAGAAACAAATATCGCACTAGTAAAATAAATATTTTTTTAATTATTTCATTTTTTATTTCGTTTATATTTACATATTTTTTATACTTCACTTTTAGTGTTATATATTTCTTTACCTTTAACTTTTAGTATCCTTATATTATCTATGTTTACAATTAAGAATAACAGTACAAACATAAATAATAACTCCTTATGTTATTTTTCACTTCAAAAAATGTTTATAGGGGGATCTAAATTTAATATGGGAATATATAATTTTATATATGCGGTCCGCGGAGTTAAGATGCATTTTTAAAGTGGCCTGCAAGATCATTTTTGTTGGCCACCCCTGGTCTATGTATACGTGCTCCAAATTAAAAGCTGTGAAATTGTATAAAGGACGAACAAGAATATTTTAAAATTTATGTATAATGTATATTTAAAAAAATCTATTTCTTTGAAATGAAGGACAAAAAAAAGTTAGTAGAAAATTTTTAAGTTGGTAAATTTTTCATCCATTCTTTGATTCAGTTACAAGTTAAAACTTTTGACCGTAAAGAATTCTAAAAATGCAATTCTTTGAATAGCAAAATAATTAGATTTGAAAATGTGAGAAACAAATTACGATGAGAATATTAATTTCATTTCCGAAATGCATATTTTAATTGTTTACCTTAATAATAACATTCGAAAGAATAAAATATTCCTAGTATTATTTTTTTGTCTAAAAAGATTAACAATTCAAGATATAAAGTATTCCAACATAACTTCTGAACTACAAATTTATTAATCTATGTGTTTTAATCAGAGCCTACGAAAAAATTCAATTATAAATGCATTAATTACGTAGGCTATAATTTAATTAAAGGTATAAGATTATCCTTTTACTCCAACTCCTATTGTCCTAATTAAATTATTCTTAATTAACTTACTCATCGAAAAAGTCGTGTTCAGTTCTACTTATCTGAATTTTTATAGATAAGGCAAATGAACTTAATGAAAATGTTTTTAACTCGGAAAGTCTTTCAGGTAAATAATTCATTTGATCTTAGAATACCAGTGTAAGTTTAGAGTGAAAATCTAATTTATTTCAAAACAAAATATACTTTTTTTTATGTGTGCCTGACTTTAAAATGTGTATGGTTACACGTGGTTTCATTTTTTATTTGAATAAGCTACTTTTTATTTTAAAACACGAATAAAATAAAAGTACATAGAAGCACTTTCTTTTTTTAATTCTATTGTAACATTTTTAACACCATAATCTGAAAAAAAATCGATATAATTCTGGGTATTTATTTAAAATTATATTTCGTTGTAGGAATGGAAATGTATTAATGTTATATGTAAATATGTTAAGTATGATTGTATGATTGTAATGTGCAGGTTAGGCAACCCATATTGTAACTGGATGTGATTGGGTTGAGATATTTAGGGCACAAGTTGGAGAACTACAGCTTTATTGACATACGCACAAGCACCACATACATACAATTAGAGACATACAATATTTAACATTTTTAAAGTATGTGTTACATAAATTATAACATTACATAAATATAAGTATAGATTCGTGGAATGATTCCACTTCTAAACCGAAACTCGACTATGCTCAGGGTGCAGGAATATACTTTCTCTCCGGATGAGGGTTTGTAGGACTACTAATACGCAGAGTTGCACTAAATATATTTCCTTTCGGGATGATAGACTATAAAACTAAACGTTTCTCCAGCGGAAGCGCTATACTTTCTTTCGGGTGATAGTCTCGAGGCCTACTGGCCATTGCCAGTGTGTAGGAGGAAGCACGATTATATAATTAAAATAACGTTCAAAAGGATTAATTTTTTATTTATTTTATTACAAAAATTTTCTTTGGGGTAAAAAAAAATATTTCAATACCACTTTCCAAACCACTGTAAATAAAAGAAAAGCTTTAAGTTCTTGTATTTTGGAAATTTAGTTGGATTTTTTACTTTTGATGTAATTTTAGAATATGTTATTCAGTCTATTGCTGGAAATTCATCTATTACTGTTACAACGAATATTCATTATTATTGATGCAACTAGCTAATTCTGATGCAACAACAGCATTAGCTTAGTTGCACCCACTCACTTTATAGTAACTCTGAAATTTGTAACAATCCCGAGGGGCATTTAGATGAACTCCACCTCTGCCATCCTCCTCAAATCATATAGGGAAAACTCTTAGTTTCAAAGATTATCCATACTCGATGTGGATACGGCAAAATTCAATTATGTCCCCTGATTGTGTTTTTTCATTATTGAAATTTAAATGAAATCCCGGTACACATTACATGAGGCTTGTAAAAGTAAATAAAAAGACAAAATAATAAAATTTTACAAACACAAAAAATATGTTACATTTGAAATCCATAGCAATATAATGTATAAATATGAAAATCTATTCGTTTGTCATTTATACAAATTCCCAATTTTCAACATGAAGCTTTCATATTTGGCACATATGCAGACTATAGCCTACGTTAGACCATTCGCTAATTTAATATTTGGAGATTTCCCCTCTTCCTGCTGATTTCTGCCCTCTAATTTCCCCCGATGCTTTTTTATGACATTTTTATAGATCCCAACGCCCTGACTAAAATAGAATTTTCAATTTTTTTTCTATGATCAGTATAAAGTTTAAAATGAAGGTTAAAGTTTGGCGAGAAAAAATATATTATGTTTTATGCATGCTCATACTACATTATACTAAGTTTTCAATGCACACTTTGAATGTTAAAAAAATCTATTAAATTTATCTCTTTTATTCTTATTGTATCACTTTTTGCAGATGACCCCGAGAAAATTCAGGAAATTTAGTTAGTATAACAAAATATTAAAAAAAAGAGAAAAGGGATTTAAGAAAGAAACTGAATATTTTTCTAAAGAACAGAAATTTTAATAAAGAATAATAAAAAAAAAAGAACGTTTTATTAAAAATTAAAAAAAACCTGACAGTTTTACTAAAAGTTAAAAAACCTTGAAAGTTTTACTATAAAAGTTTAAAAAAATAGAACATTTTACTAAAAGTTAAAAAAAAAAATCAGGCTCCCTATTACAAATTGAGAAAATTTTGGTTTTCAATTTTACATTTTGCTATGCCATTTTGTTTTTTCTTGGAAATTTCCTTGGGTGCCCATCATAAAGCAACTAAAAAGTATATGATTAATATTCTGTACTCCACTTGTTGAAATTGAAAAATTCAGTTTTGCCTGTATTAAATATGTTTAAGTAGGAGTTTAAATTACCATGTCCAGTCATAATTGAAATAGCAATGGATAGGACATGAGTGTGAATCCTCTGAAGAATGTATGACTTCATGATAAAGGCACTTATTGGTCAATTTGGTTGGTTGGTTGGTAATAATTTTACCTTTGAATGTATTTTTATAAAATTTTAGAACATTTATTTTAATATCTATGTCCCATTTCGGTTTACTATATTATCTTTAAAATTGAGTTCCCTCGTTTATAAGCTTAAAATACTAATAGACAGATTGCTAAAAGCTCATTTTGGTATATTTTTCTAATATCTGTACTCTGTTTAAGATTTTTAAGTTGTTGACATCTTTATGATGATAAAGATGTATGAAAGTAGGCTGAAAAACAAATTCCTTTGTAAAGAAATATTTCTATTGTCATATTTTAAATATGTTAGGAAAACTATTTCTGCTAATAATGTTTTGATAATAAATTAATTCCGGTAGAATGGAAGTGAGGTAAAAGAATTTTAATTAAAATTCTATCAGAAAAATTTCTCAGAAGGAAGATCGATTTCTTTAATTAAGAAAAATCTGAATTTCACAGCTGAAAATTTCATTATTACATTCATCGATCTTTGCAAAAGTTTTAACAAACCTTAAATCAAATGAAATGATTGCGCTTCAGTTATATATTTTTTTTTAGATAAGTAATTAAACTCTCATAATGAAAGTAGGATTTCGCTTTATCCCATTTTGCTATGTCGCAATTAAAAATCCAATCCATGCACTTAATTTATTTTCCTCGAAACTTAATATTTGGGACAGAAAAAAAATTAAAACTTTTCAAATGTTTCCCAGTGAAAGTGTTATAATTTTTTTTCAAGAAATCAATTATAAAAAAAATAGTAAATAAAATAATTAAAATTTTTAAAGATAAAATATAAAAATTGCGTTTCAGACTATTTCATGTATTATGGCAGACATGCATTTTTTTTTTTATCAAAATATTCAATTAACGAATTCGTTGATGATTTCGCAAAGTTACGAACACACTTTAAGATGTCAAAAGAATTCTACGTTTCGAATTATAATTGAGGATTTAATTTTAATATTATTTATTGGTTAGTTACTCTCTAACATATAGCTCTACATATCGCCTCCAACATGTAACTATGAATATATAACTATATACTACTCATCTCTAACATATAACTTTATAGCAATCTGTATCACGAATGTGTTTCTGTTAAACAAGAGAATATTTTTTTCTAATGCAGCTGGCAAATACTTAGATAGTTGTCTTTTATGCCATAAGCAAGGGCTGCACCGACATTACTCACTTAGCACTATCAAGGGGGCTCATATAACTTGAAGATAAGCCACGGACGCGGAGTAACAATGTCCCCGTAACGCTCTACCACCCTATTTGATCGGTATCTACGGTTTAAAGTAAATTCCGAACCCCTACAAACATCCACGGCACTGTCGGGATTCGTACCCGAAACCTGTGGTACCGAGCGCCAGAGCGCTAGCCACTCGGCCATCAGGCCCGAACAAGAGAATATCCAGAAGATAAAATGCTGGTGATATTTAAAAATCATGTCATTAAATTATAATAAAGCCTTTGCATGGGTTTCCCGGTTAATATGTTGGTCACAAAACTGTAAACTCTGAATCCAGTGGTAACTTGAGCACCTAATGTAGAAAAGACCTCAGATTGGTCTATCTCAGTCGCATTTTAGAATGTCAAAAGAATTCTATATTTTGAATAAAAATTGAGGATTTAATTTAAATATTATTCATTGGTTAGTTACTGTCTAACATATGACTCTACATATCGTATGAATATATAACTATATACTATTTGTCTCTAACATATAACTTTATAGCCATATGTATCATGAGTGCTGTTCTGTTGAACCAAAGAATATCCAGAAGATAAAATGCTGATGATATTTACAAATCATATCCAGTATTAAAGCCCTTGTAATGGTTTCCCAGCGCCAACTCTAGCAGTAACTTGCAGACTTCAGTAGTAACTTGCACACTTCATGTAAAGGAGGTCTCAAGTTGGAATCTGCTGTGGTGTTTGTTGCAGTCATTTCTTTCGAAAAAAAAGATACTCAATGTCTATTCTGTCAATGTGCAAAAATGGGTCACATCGATCCTGTTTTCTGTTCTCATCCATACCCAGGGAACTTTCATAATCAAATAATAATAATAATAATAATTTTCTCCGTTCAGGATTTCCTCAGGTTTGATACACAAATGGGTCATAGTGAAAGATATCATGTAGTTCATACAGGATGATGTACCCTCATATATTTACATCACAGTGCATAACACTCCACTCTATATTATCCCAGGAATTAGATAGAATGTGCTAGACTTGTCCTCCACACACTCCTCTGCCAATACTTATGCAGGATTTGGAGGGTTACAGTGAAGCATAACATGTGATTCACATAATGGTACGCCATAACAAATTTCCACATATAACTTATACATATTATCACCCCATATAAACATTGCTTATCCTTCACATATCTCAGGAGATATGTAGGATGTGCTAGACTTGTTGCCTGTCCTCCACACTCTGACGCTCAATCCTTTAGAATCCTTTTGAGACCTTTAAACGATACCAAACGCCTTGAGAAATGAAAGGAAAGTTATTAATTCGCTATCAAGAAAATTTTTATTTTTATGTGAATATTATCCATTGATATGTTGTAAAAAGTAATTTACACCCTATGTGATACCTAAACCCAAAAATACAAAATCACACAAAAATGGAAATTTTCTAAATTTAATTTTCTCATTTTTATCTGTTTTCTCTGTTTGGAGTTGGACTGCCCTTGCACTAAAATTCTATACCAAAGAACTTCCCTTCTGCTTTCTTCTCAGGAGGCTTTGTAAATGTGTCTAGTCATTCCAGATAATGCTATTATGAATTGTTTGGCCTTTCTGAGGAAGATACTTCTCTGCGAAGTTTGATATCTATCATTTTGCAAAGATTTTGACACATGTGATTCAGATTCAAAACAAAACAAAAGTTTACATAAGCGAAATTTTTCACGTTCAAGTAAGACGTATTCTAAACTGGAGTGATTCTAAAACTGTGTAACTGTAGTACTGTAGTATATTTTTTTATATCACAGGATGTGGTGTAGTCTTGTCTTCAAATAAGGCTTTTGCATTTGTTAGTGTACTTTTTTGTCGACGCCCCATTCTGCATAATTATTTTTACCAACTAAACGAGGCTTATGGTTTATGGTATCATATACAACGGCAATTTTTCTTTTACATTGGTGCCCATGGTGTGCCAAGGGCGTCTGCCTACTGGCAGATTTCAACACAGGAGATGTTTTCTTTTTACGAGAGTAGGTTGCTATCCCTATGTCCAACGCTTTGCAGTCATATCAGACCGATTTTGTTTAAAGCGGATTCCGAACCACTACAAACATCTATGGCACCACCAGGACTCGGACTCGAACCCGAAATCTGTGGCCCCCGAGCGCTAATCAAACTGTAATTTTTACTCCTTTATCATATTTCTGCGTTTTTTTACACTTCAAAGTAAGATTGTAAAGTGGATGAAAAATTAACCCACAATATTTTCTCTCCAAGGAAATTGATGGCACTAACGTGGTTAAGCAATAATTGTTCTATACTTCAAAACTTTAAGTATTATTTCATTGTAAAGGTCTTGCTGGGCTGAAATGCTTTCAATTTTCATGAAAGGCTCACGTAATTAATGTTGAGGTATCGCGGAGCAAAGCTTCACGGTTCATTGATTGTGACAATTCATTAATCAAACACGGAGTTGTCGTTATTCAATTAGAGACATATCCTTGATTACCTGTTTCTGACAGTTTCCAATGATGATTCGCTTTGATGGCATATCGCTGGAATAATTATTTAAGCATTCAGCATTTCAAAATATGGAATTGATTAAATTTATTAAATCTGGAGTTATCTTGGAACAAAGATAACTGTAGCTTTTTTATTTGTATGCCTAAAGGATTTGAGGGGAGACATGTGCTATATTATGCGACATACCAAAATACTAATAAAAAGTATAATTTTGAAGTTTATCTGAATTATGTTACCTTATATTTGCATAATTAAATATAATTTAATTAAAACTTATTATATAGTTTTATACCTTATAATTTAATTATACCATTTAAATTTAATGCATTCTATAAAACCCATTATTTCATGCTGAAATTTCTCTAGCTTTTAGTATCATCTAAAGTCAAAAATATTAGATAAGGAATTTTAATAATTGTTTTCTAGTATGGGGAGGCTTAATGGCCGAGTGACGAGCCACAGGTTTCCGATTCAAGTCCCAGCAGTGCCATGGATGTTTGTACTGGTTCGGAATCCACTTTAAACGGTAGGGGACGTCTAATATGTAATATGACTGTAGAGCGTTGTACGTAGGGCTGACAACCCTGTCCAGTAAAAAGTAAACGTCTCCGATCCAGAAATCTTCCAGTAGGCAGAAGGCTTTGGCCCACCAGGGGGCTGCTGCGCCACTGATGATGATTTTTAGTATGTGTGACATCAGTGGGCTGGATTCACCACATATGTATCCCACGAACAGCTCATTGACGGGTTATGAGAGAAGGCCGGAGCTCGGGAGGACTTTTAGGTATAGCTGTCCAGCTTTTTCTTGTGTGGGGTTAAAACCACCTGGCAGTCTGATATTCATTTATGCAAGACACTTTTTATGCATATTGCTTCAATCGCCATTGAGTCTACTTATTTCTAAAAGCAGTGATTACAATAATGCCACCAGCGTATTCTAATCTCGGCCCTCCTGCATACCAGCGACTCAGGTTACCATTGGACCACGAGTAGGGCTGAAAATTGTTTCATGAATAAAAAATACATAAAATAAAAAATATATATAAATTTTATATAAAAATGTCTGTTTATTTAAGCTCGTCAATTGGAATCTTTGCATTTATTAAATTAATAAAAATGTGCAACAAATTCGAATACAATTTTATTCAAATAAGACATTAAAATTCAATTAATTAGCAAAAACTTAATTTTTATTAAATAATTATCACTACCATTGACATGACATCCTTAAACAAACAATATTTTATTTCCAATAACAAGCCAATACAAAAAGGGAAAAATACAGAAAAAAGAAATTTTTTTTTCTAATGCAGTTGGTAGTTAAATACTTAAATAGTTACTGTATCTTTATGTCATAAGCAAAGGCTGCACCGATGTCTGTCATTTAGCACTACCCGGGGACACGTGTAGCTTGAAGCAACAGACGCGAGTAACACTACCCCCGCAACGCTCTACGATTCTATATAGACCGGAACCTACAGTTTAAAGTGGATTCCGAACCACTACAATCATCCATGGCACCGCTGGAATTCGAACCCAAAACCTGTGGTACCGAGCGCCAGAGCGCTAGTCACTTGGCTATCAGGCCCCAGAAAGAGAAAATATTCGACGAAGTTGACCGAAGTCATTGCCTTAAAAATTCTCTAGCTTGCCAGTACTTCGCCATCTCTGATTTCCCATGAAGTGCCAAACAACGATGGAGTGATTCATGATTCATTAGTTCTGCTGAATGCCAAAGAGAGCAATTTGGTTGGTCGAAAATTCCTATGCGATGTAAATGTTCATTAGATCAGTTCTTTTTGATTGAGACATGTCAGCAGCATTCCATTGCAATATACACAGGCCAACTGGATAACCATGCCAAAAATTTTAGACCACTTAGCCGTATAGAATGTTTCCTCTAGGATGTAAATCTACATTGCACCCCAACAATATTATAATTTATGTAAGTATTATATATAAAAGACATATTATTCAACAACAAATTTTTATTTTAATTCTTACATAGAATTGTTCCTTTTTTCCTATAGTAGCGAAATTACTTAAAATCCTTTTTCGTATTCAAAAAATGATAAAATCGAGTGATTTGCATTTACACCCTTTTACCAAATATGGATAATTTACTGATCCGTGTAAAATTTTTCTGTTTAATGAACATACTCCCTTTATGGAAACAAAGCTCTCAATTAAAAAGGAAAATTTTAATAATGTTTCCTCATTACGAAGTTTCTCAGCTGGAAAAAAAAAACCTAAGTGGAACAATTCTTATCTTAATAATCACTTACTTCCCTATCTGCCATCTGAAAAATGACCTAACAAAACCTTGGCATGAATTACTCTGCAAAATTTTTACTGCCAGCTTTAAATTGGTCTTGTAAACAAGGCATTGTCGGTTCCATGATGTCTTTCGCGTGTAAAACATGAACTCACTTGGCTGCTTATTGCAGCAAGGCATTCGTGAAGCGTAATTTTCATATCCGAGTTGCATAAACCAAGTCTGTATAGCAGCTCCATTAGTTTCATTCCAGCAATCAGATTCTGTTTTTATCATATTCTTTCAATAGAATTGTGAAATTAAAAAACACTTGTATATTAAATGAATTTCCTCTGATGCAAAACGACTTTGAATACCTCATTGAAAAGAAATTGATTTACATTTAATTGTTTTTAATTTGTTTTCAAGCCAGCTTTTGCATAAGCTCAAAATATTAGGAACATGTCGGGAACTTTATTTATTTAAAACAACAAAACTGTTTGAGTGGTATATGCTTCAGTAACTGCTTTGCGTAATCTAACTAAAAGCTTGATCTTTTCTTTGTCACAAACAAAACTTTAGTTTTCCTTGTCCGCCGCTCCTTAAAATGAGCTTTCTTCTTTCTCCCTATATATTAAGACATAGTTCAGATTTCATATTTATAAAAAATAATTACGATTATATATTTTTACTGATGTTTCTGACTGAAATATACAAGGAGATTCAACAGTCATGGGACAAGTGGTGGTTAAGTGGTTATACAGCTCATTGAAACATACATTTTTTATATAGAAATGTATGGAGACGCGTTGAGAATTAAGACACTTCCAAATGAATATCTCGCAATTGACAGGTAAATTGTCCCAACTAATATCCGTAACGTTACTAGTTTCAAGTTCTCTGGCAGGAAACCCCGATGTTCACTCTATTTTATTCGTACTCTGTGTTTGTAACTGCGTTTTCATTTACGTAACTCCAGTTGACTCACTTGTAAACCTCGTTCTCCAACTATCCATTGCGGCTGCAAGCGTGCGCGAAATTCCTTGCATCTTTGGAATGGTTCGCCAATCATTCCTTTGACGCTGCCAAGCATGTATTACTGTGGATGGTTGAAATTTTGGACATTTATTGTAAACATTGAAGCACTTTGCAATGATGTTGTAAATAAACAGTGCTTTTCTTTTCATGTTTAATTTTTTTGTTCCTGCCTCAACACATCACTTTCGATCTTATATGTATTAAAATTCACCGATATTAAAATAATATGTTAAAGTAAACTATAAAACTCGGCAAAGTTTGTCCCATGACAGATGAATCATCCTGTGTATATATATATTGTGTGTGCAATGCGTCACTAGAAGTATTTTCTGACTAGTATCCAGTCATCTAGCGAGCAGATATAACATGATTTATAACATCCTTATGATAGGTGTTCCATGTTAAAGATATCTTCAGGATATAATTAATTTCTTTTGTATTTTGCTGGTTTCCTGAGCAACTTGTTTCACATCCTGTTATTGTATAAATATTTGTGTTCTTATTTTTTTATCTGCCGATACTGTTCTTATCGTATAACTTTTTGTAATTTTTGTTTGTCTAATGATGTCCTGCTTTGTTGCTGAAGCTTAGGCACACTTTGGCACTTGAATCATTTCTTTCTTTTTTAAGGGGTCAGATTGTGAAGAACTTCAGGGGTTTTTTTGTATTACAAATGTTATGAGGGTTTTGTTTTACAATTTGGCAGTTATCCTTTCGACGTGGATTATCTCGGCAGCAATGCAACGATAAACTCATTTCAATCTTCGGCGATGAAGCAGTATCTAAAATCATCCTATATCACTGGTTTAATGAATTTAATTGTGGCCATCGTTCGCTCACAGAGGAATGTAAAGAAAGTCTTCCAAAATAGGTTGTTTCTGGCACATCATCAATAATCAATGCATGAACTGATAATGCAAGACTGTTATGTGACATACCGTAAGATTGAGGCATCTTTCGGTATGAGCATGACGAGTATACAAAAAATTGTACATGAAAATTTAAATGTGAAAAACATTTGCTCGCTTTGAATTATGTATAATTTAGTATTTTCTCAAAATCAGGCTCCAAACCCAACAAAAAAAATTGTTCGCATAAGAAGCACTTCTAAACAAACGGTCGCATGTTTTTATGGGGGAAGGGGAATTGGACATGTGGCTACAGAACCACTAAAGAATCGTAGAGCGATCAATTCTGAATGTTGTACACATGCATTTGTCTGTCATAAGTTTTTGGAGAAATAAAATTTAAAAAAACGATCGGCATTGCAGGATTATTCTTCAGTATAACAATGCAACCTCAATATAAACCTCAGTAACTTCATACATTAACTCAATATTTCACCGTTCGAATCAAAATTGATGATTCATCCGCTGTTCAGTCCTGATCTGGTACCCAACGATTTATTTTTGTATCCGTACAAGGCTGATAAATTATATAATCAACGATGTTCGGTACCGAAAGAAGTTGATGCTTTCAAAATGAATTTCTAGAGATAACTTAAGTGGAATGGAAAAAGTGCTATGAAAATTGGTTCAAATGTTATTTTATTGGAACTCAATCAATAAAAATTTGGTCATTTACCGTAGAAACAAAACGAAAATGTAAACAAATCAAAATTACAAAGGGAAAATATCAAACATTCTTAACATAAACGACCAAAAGGACTTAAAAACAGTTAAAACATGTCAAATGCTCAAAGAATAAAGATTTATAAAACTAGAAGCCACCCTAATAAAAGTCCGTGGACATGTTTTCTCTGGCCCTCCAGTAAAGAGTACACAAATTGTTCTGTTGAGACCAGTCCCGATCCAACAAGTAGATGGGCCTTATTCATTTTATATCTTACATAAAACACATATATCAGAATTCGCAATCCCTATTTTGGTCAAATGCTCGCCAATGCAATCAGGTTCAAATATATGCAAAAATGTATTGATAATCACGTAAAATATTTCGAAAACAATAAAACCATTTTTAATGAAGTAAATTAGTTTTTGTTTATTGTGCGCATACATAAATTGCAACCTACGTAGATAGGAAATTTGGTCTACAAATTGTTAAAGCGACAAGTGAAGCCTGACGATAAACTCCCGTGTGTGTGCATGCCAAAAAATGAGTGCGATAAAGCTGTTGGCCAGAAAGTCGTACCGTTAATCACGATAAGGAGGTTGTTAAATCCTTTCAGATTCCTCCTGGCAGCTTTTTTTTTCAATTCCTTCTATTAGCTCACACTCTCCCTATATATATCTTGTTCAAATTTTCAATCGTTCATAAAATACATTTTATTCATCCACTCAAGTTCAAATACATTTTCTTTGAAGTTGTAGTGGATGACACTGGATGTCAATACAGTTTTTTCAAATATTAATTCATTAATTAAATTGAATTCATTAATTTTAGTTTTTTTTAGATTTAAGTTACATATATCTACCCATAGTGGGCGCCAGATAAACTTAAAACAATGAATGAAAAAATTATTTATAAAGGACTTTCCGCAATATAGTGTGAAAAAAAGTAAGAATTGACTTTAATTTTTTTTTTTAATATTACTTGTTTTCTGTGTTGTAGCATGATATGAGCATAGTGTAGAAGATCCGTCGAAAGGCAATGCTGTGTAATCTGCCTTTCCAGAGGAATGATTTCAGTCAAAAATGACCAGATTGGAAGACAATAGCAATTATTTTCAGGGCAATTATCACTTTAAAAGTTAATCACCTACACTGTACTCCAAGTAATTGGATAACGTTTTAATTAAACAACTGATATCAACTCTGCTTGGCGAAACAGTAAGAACTCCGAAATTCCCTTTACGCTAGAATTCCCCGAAACAATACCGCCAGAGATAACCGCCCCTCGAAAAGTTCTTCCGCTTCACTGACTAAACTATATCGAAAAGTTTCGATCACGACAATAATCTTTCTCGCAAGCTTCTTAATCGAATCGCTGTAATCGATACCTTCAGTCTTTCACCTCCCCCCCGGCTCCTAATCCCCCCGAGTTGGTATCCTGACCTTATCAACAAGAAAAATGGACGATCAATTGGATGCTCTTAACGGCCCGAGGATTCTTCGCAGATGCTCTGTGGTAGACAAGTTAATACAATCATCATCGCGGTTGTTGTATTTGTTTTTAATACCTCGTCCCTTATGTAATAGTACGATGAGTAAAATAGACATACAGTAATTTTTATTTGTTATAGACATAGTAGTTTTTATTATTATTATTATTATTATTTCTATTTTTTAACCAAATTAGGCACATATTGAAATTTTAATCAAATCAAGGCTTAGTGATAACGTGTGAGGATAATCTACAAGGAGATTCAAATTCGAATCCTCTAATTGCGTTCATTTCAAGCTCTGCTTTCAGAAACGAAGAGGCTCAATGGTGATTGTGACAAAGTGTAGAAAGTATCTCGAATCAATAGTCAGATTGCCTACCGAGAGTTTTCCGGGTTTCCTAATATAAAACACGCAAATGAAGAGCAATTGCCGCTAAAAAGACCTTCCTAAATACAATGTCTTCTCTCAGTGCCTGTCGATGGACTAGAGGATCAATGATATTCGACAGAGAAAAGGATGAAATTTTTATCTGGAATTAATAATTCTCAATAACGATCTTTTCACATTTTTGTGACTTCATTAAAACATTTGAAAACGAATAAATATTAAACTTTTTAAAAATTCAATGAATTATTTTTTTCTTATTTATTGGCGCAGCAGCCCCATGTCGGTCCAAAATCGTCTGCCTACTGGCAGATTTCGAGACAGGAAACGTTTTCTTTTCTACGGGATAGTGTTGTCAGTCCTACGCCCAACAGTCATATTAGATTCGAACCTACTGTTTAAAGTGGATTCTGAACCACTACAAACATCCATGGTACCGCCGGGACTCGAACCCGAAACCTGTATTATCTAGCACTAGAGATTGAAATATTTTAATAATGCCTAATACGCATTACACCACGCGTATTATCATTCTAATGATTTTAATCAATTATTTTTAATATAAGTATTTAAAATTATTTTCTTATTTTATAAATGAAGTCACTCTTGGGCCTTCAAAATATTTTTCCTTTACAATAATACTCATAATGTTTGTCCTCATCTTTTAATATCTTTCATCATAATATTATAATACACATATTGTCTTCGGTTAAAACAAGGTATCATGCTTCTCGGCATCAGTCGGTAAATATAAACTTATCTTATGATCTACACGGATTGACTCGTAATATCTTTCCATGTTGGCTTGAATTTTGTTAGATCAGCTGTGTTTATTTCAGAAGTGCTTTGTGGTTAAAGAGCTTTGAAAATCTTCCTCGTTTAATTGTTTTTCGAGCAATTTTTGTACATTTGTAATGTCATGCTTTAACGATCTGTTTGGGGAAAAATTCTAAATTAATTTTTTTTAAATTCTACACTGGCACGCAAAAGTTAAGCAATGATGTAATTTATAAGCAGACAGCTATGGCATTAAAGGAAATGGCTTGTTGTGATTAATACAATGAACATTTAATTGAGTAGAAAATTTATTCATGAGTAAATATCATGGACAAGATGTTTCCTGTGGCGTAAGAGCATGCAAAACGCGTGCTATCAACAAGGTCGAAATGAGTTATGAAAAGCAAATTTTGCAATTTCGAGTGAGTTTTTACGTGCAATGTGGATATAATTTTACACGTGATGAAATAATCGGTAATCTTCTGAAGGAGCATAATATCACAAACGCAGCCCAAGAGTTTCGAATTGACAAAAGTGTCTTTTGACGTGTTTGGAAAACCGTCAAACTCACAGGTAGATCTTTAAGATAGGTTGATCACGGCTAGCCATGAAAAAAGACACTAATGGATGATCTATATATCTTCTCGGGAAACATTATGGTAAACGGGCAAATTTTCGAAGTGGGTGTTATGACCAGAGACCACGTCTCCTGGATGTTCAATGGCACTTGGTTTCTTGAAATTTCAGAGCGTGAGAGAGTGTGTCTGAAAAATATCCCAATGGAGTTGATATTATTGTATCTATATTAACTGACTAACTCCCCGGCGCTACAGTAAATATAGGGCCAATGTCGTCTGCCTACTGGCAGATTCCGAGACATGAACATGAGACCCACATTGTTTTTGTGGGGTAGGGTTGTCAGCCTTATTCCCAACAGTCATATTAGACCGGGACCTTATGTTTAAAGTGGATTTCGAACCACTATAAACATCAATGACACCGCCGGGACTCGAACCCGAAAGCACCGAGCACCAAAGCATTAGTCACTCGGCCATTGGGAAACATTATATCTATATTAGAGTATAATATATATACTAATGTTCACGTTGATAGCAAATTTTCCAGATAATATTTACTACCACTAATTACCAAGACTCTAATACAATTTTTCTTTTAAATTGTTTTTGTCGTATTTACTGAACAGCAAACATTCACCATAATACAAGATGATTATACAGATTTTTCACATTAATATCACATTTTGATTGAACTTGTCAATTGCTTTCACAAACCAAGGTAGTATATGTTTGTATTAATAATAATATGTACATATCTGATTTGTTTGTTTTTATTTTCCCCTCTCATTATTGTCATTTTTACTTTCAGAAATATTGCAAGAATGGGAGAGTCATCACCTGCCAAGTTCTGCGAGTCAGTCAAGAGAAGACTCACTAGGAGGTATTTTAAGATGAAAAATTGAATTTTGCTTTTTCAGTCCATTTCTCTCATGCATTTTTCATAATTCTAGATTGAACTTAAATCCAATTTACGGAAACCGTGTTAAAAATATTTTATTCATTCCTTCTTAAACATCTTTTTATCGCAAAGATAAGACAGTGATCGAAAAATATTTTCCCTGCTGGTCTTTTCTTAAGAAAAATTCAAATGCAATGAAGTTTTAAGCGTTTTTAAATCCAATGTACCGTTAAATTTCCATACTTTAATCTAAGAATCAAAATTTAGATATGAATTTAAAATTTTCTAGGTAAACAGTTTCATCTTTTAAATCTTATAGAATTTACTGTAAAATATTCATAAAAATGTATCGATTAAGTATTGCATATTTCATTTATGCACATTTTTATTTTTATTCATAACTTCATGATAATTTTTAAAAATTTTTAAATAATAATTATAATAAATAAATTATAGATGGTTAATTGACAATTTTGATTTTCCAATTTTCAAAGTGCTTATCCAATGCATTTATAAATTAAATACATGTCATTCAGTCATATAAGACCCATTTTGCAATCAGTTTTAAAAATTTAAAAATCACTATTAAGTTTGTGAATATTTATGTTCAACTTTAACAATTACCGCATTTTTTTTACATAGTATAGATCATAATTTGTTTTACCGATATTTCTTTTAAACTTTGTAATGGGGCAGATTGGGCAATCAAATTATAACTGGGTGTGGTTGTGTTGAGATACTTGTGGCCCAAGTTGGAGAACTCACAGCTTTATTTGCACACGCACGAACACTGCGCATATACAATTAGAGGAATACAATATTTAACACATTTAACGACAGATAAGTATAGATTCGTGGAAGGACTCCACTTCTAAACCGAAACTCGGATATGCGCAAAGTGCGCGTATTTTATTTCCTCTCCTGGTCAAAGTTTGTAAACCAACGAATGTGCCGGGTTGCGCTAAATATATTTCCTCTCGGGATGAGAGATTATAAACTAAACCTTTTTTTGCGTGTTACTACACCAACAACAACAAAAAAAACATTTCTGCTGAAGTTTTATACAATATTTGTATGTTTAAAGCAACTAGATTGTAACTGGGTGTTTTCGGGTTCAGATTTGAGACACAAGCTTCAGAAATCTCGCAGCTTTATTGATACATGCACAAACCCCACACACAAGCAATCAGACACAAACAATATTTAACATATTTAAAGACAGATAATTATAGATTCGTGGAAAATTTCCACTTCTAAGCCAAAAACCATATAGAAACGAACATGGTGCGCGAAAGATACTTCCTCTGGGTGACAATCTAGAATACATCTGTCCGTTTCTCCCGAACGCCACAGGGTGCATCAGTGCCAGTGCCATAGAAATAGAATTAAACGTCCATCAAAACGCAGAAAGAAATTTTAATTATTACAAAAATTAATCATTGTAATTGACCTTTTTATTCTCTTCAGAGCTTGAATTTTTATTTATATCGGTTCATACCAGGTAGTATTGACACTTTCCATTGTGTCTGATTATGTCAAGAAATGTTTACAAAAATATTTAGCTGCATCTCATCTTTTAAATGACCCGTGATAGAAACACTTAAAATTGCACATATTACGTCCATTTGCCACAAGAACAACTGTTTATGTCTTCCAATTCTTGTATCAACCATCAAATCGGATATCCCGGATTCTACTAAATGAGTAAATAATGCTATGTGCTTCTAACTCACACTTGTATTTATGCAAAAAATTAAAGATATATATATATATATTCTTATTTGATGGAAATAGTTAAAGTAACATATAATTTCCATTTGCCACAAGAATACTTCAGCTTTTTTTCCCCCTTCAACTCTTGTGCTTGGGTTTTACATTAAAATCAAATCATTGGATTCTACTTTAACAAAGCATGTTTTTCTTATATATGAATAAATAATGCTATGAGCTCCTAGCTCACGCTTGTATTAACGCAGATAATTAAAGATATGCATATTCTTATTATATGGGACAGAGAAATTTTGATTGCAGATATGGATTCCTCAAATAAAAGTACCTAAGAAGGAAGAAAAATTATGTCAATGACAAATTATATGTTTGCCAAAGATATTCTTTTATTCCTTTAAATAATTATTTTAAAAAACAGGAAAATTAATTGGGGAACTCATGGATGATTAATATGTTTACAGGCTTCTAAAACTGAATCCCATTTTTGTATTAATTTTCTTCCTGTTTGTAATATTCATTTTGTATGTAACTCCAGGAGAAATTAAATCAAACTTTTTTTTTAAACAAATGCTATTCACAATGTAATATGCAATAAATGAAATTTCCATCTCTTTCCAATTCTGATCTTGTCACTTTATTAAATGCTTAAAAAGTAAACTTTTAAAACGGCGTAACTTTATCCATTATATTTCTTTCCTTTTTTCTAACTCCTAGTTGGGTAATAGCTCTATTGATTTTCAGTTTATAGTAACAAATCTCCCTTAACTGGTAACTTAAAAAGAAACGTCAAACAAAAGTGTCCATTACCTCAGGAAAAATGAAAGACTTCGTAAGCATATTTTCATATTGAATTAAATAATGCTATAATGCTATGGTTCTAACTTACCAATCCTTGGATTCTACTTTACCAAACATATTTTTCTTATATATGAATAAATAATGCTATGAACTCCTAACTCACGCTTGTATTAATGCAGAAAATTAAAGATATATATATATATTCTTATTATACGGCCCATAGAAAATTAGAGGATTGATATTTTTACATGCTTCTAAAATGTAATCTCATTTTTGTATTAATTTGCTTCCTGATTATAATGTTCTTTTTGTATGTGAAGGATGCAATCAAACATTTTTTTAGTCTAATGCTATTCGCAGTGCAATATCCAATACATGAAATTTCCAATTCTGATCCTGTCACTTTATTAAATGTTTAAAAAGTAAACTTTTAAAACGGCGTAACTTTATCCATTATATTTTTTTTTTTTTTTTTTTAACTCCTAGTTGGGTAATAGCTCTATTGATTTTCAGTTTAAGGTAACGAGTCTCCCTTAACTAGTAACTTAAAAAAGAAGCGTCAAACAAAAGTTTCCATTACCTCGGGAAAAATGAAAGACTTCGTTAACATATTTCCGTTTTGAATTAAAACCTATCCACAGGGTAAATAGAGGGGAAAAAACAGAGAGTGAAAAACGTTCATTTGGCATTTGCATGCAAGAGTTCATCCTCAGGTTCATTAAAGATTCTTTTTTCTTCTTAGTTCTGTCTTTATTTGCTTTCTAAATAACTTTTGTCTCTTAAAATGTGACGAAAATAGTTCCTAAATTGCACGTCTGAAGTCTTTTTGCGAAATTGTTATTTTTTTTTATCAAGGAAGTCATTTTACGAGTAACTTCATTTAATCTTTAAATAGCCTTTAGTAATAAGAATTTTTTTTAACCTTTCCAAAAACAAATGAAGGAATAATTTGGGGGTTTTTTTCCTCGTTTGTAACTTGTGATGTTTCGTTGTTTTTTTTTTTTTTTTTTTTTTTTTTTTAATAAATGTTTTGTCTTTTTTACTGCATAAAAACATTAATTAAGCTAGTTTTTTTAGGAAGCGTTTTTTCATAGACTAATAAATTAAAAATTTGATAAATTTCTAATTGCGAAGCACTTTTAATGGGATTAAAATATTAATTAAAAGTAATTAACTGTAAAAGTCATTAAATTTTTAATGAGTTGATATTATGTAAAATAACATTAAAATTCGACAAAATAACTTCTCTTTTTGCTATTATAATTTGCCAAAAAAAATCTCTTTTTTTTTATTTGGACAGAAATGTCGAATGAATGTTCATTTTAGCAATGGCAATCCTCTTCATATTCACATTCATCGTAATAAAAAAATAAACTAATAATGTTAGATTTCTTTTATTTGAAAAGTTAATTAGGATTACAAAAAGTGACTCCGTTAAAAATTTATGACTGTATTATTCATGAAGCAGAATCTCTAAAGAAAATGTTCTTTGAAATAAAAAAATAATAATTTGCCTTTTCACATTATATTTCCCTAGAGATAGGTCTCTAAGTTAAATTGTAATCAACAAACGGAGTTTTTCTTTACAAAGAATATTATCTTACATTTTTCTGAATTAAATTTGACAATATTTTATTTTAATTCGTTTAGACGTCTGTAGAAAATAAGTTATTCCTAATATAAATAAGTATGACAATTTTATATCTTAAATAAACTTCTTGTTATGTCGCACTCTAGCTTGAAGTCAAATATTTTCTTTTTTTTTTAATTAAGTAGTGCAAAATATTTTTTTTTTTAGTCAGATATATTTTTATTATATTTTGTTCATTTTTCTCGCTTTAGTTTTTAAAAAAAAAATGATGTTGGTTCAATTTCTTAAAACTTCTGAAGTTCAATTCTCTTCTTTCTTCAATTTCTTATATCTTATCTGAAGTTGATTCAATTTCTTATGTCTTCTATTGATATTGATTAAAATTCAGGATTTCATAATTGGTTTAAAAAGAAGCGATTAAATATTAAAATGCAAATTTATCTCTTATGAAATTAAATAATAATGCATTATAAGCAGTTCTCAATTTATGATTAATATCTGTCATATCATTTTGTATTGATTTGCTTCTTGATTTTAATGTTCATTTTGAAAATGAAGAATAAAATCAAGCTTTTTTAAAACAAATGCTATTCGTAATGCAATAACCGATAAGTAAAATTTCCAATTATTATCTTGTCACTTTATTAAATGTTTAAAAAGTAAACGTTTAAAACGACGTAACTTTATACATTATATTTCTTTCTTTTTTTTCTAACTCCTAGTTGGGTAATAGCTGTATTAATTTTCAGTTTATGGTAACGAGTCTCCCTTAACTAGTAACTTAAAAAAGAAGCGTCCAACAAAAGTTTCCATTACCTCCGGAAAAATGAAAGACTTCGTTAACATATTTCCGTTTTGAATTAAAACCTATCCACAGGGTAAATAGAGGGGGAAAGACAGAGTGAAAAACGTTCATTTAGTGTTTGCATGCAAGAGTTCATCTTCTGGTTCATTAAAGATTCCGTTGTTCTTTTTTCTTCTGTCTTTATTTGCTTTCTAAATAACTTTTGTCTTTTAAAATGGGACGAAAATAGTTCCGAAACTGCACGTCTTAAGTCTTTTTGAGAAATTGTTTTTTTTTTTTTTTTTTATCAAGAAAGTCATTTTACGAGTAACTTCATTTAATCTTTAAATAGCCTTCAGTAATAAGAATTTTTTTTTAACCTTCCCAAAAACAAATGAAGGAATAATTTTTTTTTTTCCCGTTTGTAACTTGTGATGTTACATTGTTTTTTTTTTAAATAAATGTTTTGTCGCTTTTATTGTATAAAAACAATAATTAAGCTAGTTTTTTTATGAAGCGTTTTTTCATAGACTAATAAATTAAAAATTTGATAAACTTCTATTGCCGTAGTACTTTTAATAGGGTTAAAATATTAATTAAAAGTAATTAACTGTAAAAGTCACTAAATTTTTAATAAGTTATTATTATGTGAAATAGCATTAAAAAAGCTTCTCTTTTTGCTATTATTATTTAACAAAAAAAAAAATATCTTCTTTTATTTCGACAGAAATATTGAATGAATGTTCATTTGAGGAATGCAATCCTCTTCGTACTAAATCTTTATTCATATCAACCGTAATAAAAAAATAAACCAATAATGTTAGATTTCTTTTATTTGAAAAGTTAATTAGGATTACAAAAAGTGACTCCGTTAAAAATTTATGACTGCATTATTCATAAGGCACAGAAAATATTCTTCGAAATAAAAATAATAATTTGCCTTTTCACATTATATTTCCCTTGAGATAGTTCTCTAAATTAAATTGTAATCAACAAACGGAGAATTTTCTTTTCAAAAAATATTATCTTTCATTTTTCTGAATTAAAAATTTGATAATATGTTATTTTAATTCGTTTAGACGTCTGAAGAAAATAAGTTATTCCTAATATAAATAAGTATAGCGTTTTTATATCTTAAATAAACTTCATGTGATGTCAAATATTTTCTTTTTTTTTTTAAATTAACTAGTGTGATATCTTTTTTTTTTTCAGTCAGATATATTTTATTATTTTTTATTTTTCTCGCTTTTGTTTTAAAGAAAATGAAGTTATTTCAATTTCTTATATCTTATCTGAAGCTGATTTAATTCCTTATGTCTTTCTTTATTAACATTGATTAAAATTCACAATTTAATAATTGGTTAAAAAAAGAAGTGAATAAATATTATAATGTATATTTATCTCTTATAAAATTAAATAATAATCCAAAATATTTCTCATTTTATGGCTAATATGTCTCATATCTTCTGTAATTTACGATGGAAATTATTGAAAATATCATTAAAATTTGTCTCTTATCTATTTTCTATTAGAATAATAATTAATTTAATAAGAACTCATTATAACTAATTAAGACTTGAAATATTTTTTCCTTAATGCTGGACATTTAATTCTGAAGTTATTCATCTCTAATAAAGTAGTTTTGTAGCAGATTAAACTATATTAACTGTGCATCTTGTTCAAAAATTCCATTTTAAACTGTAGAGCGTTGGATGTAGGGCTGAACAACACTACCCTGTAAAATGAAAACAACATCTTATGTTTCTGAAACTGGCAACATCTGAAAACAATATCTTACAACAACTTCTGAAAACAACATCTTATGTTTGCCAATAGGCAAACTGGTTTGGCCCACAATGGGGCTGTTGCGCCAACGAAGAAGTTTGCATCACTGGAGACATGAGAGAAGAAGGAAGATTTGGTTTGTCGCTCTACGGTCATCTTGTGCCCACGTGGTCTAAATAGACCGAGAACTACAGTGGATTCCAAACCACAGCAAACATCCATGCCACCGCCAGGATTCGAACCTGAAGCCTGTGATACCAAAGGCCAGAGTACTAGCCACTTAGCCACCAAGCCGAGAGAAGAAGGGAAGGATGTTTCTGTTATTAAGTGTGCATCAATGGAGACATGAGAGAAAAGAATGTTTCCCAAGAGATATAGTGACCTCCAGAAACTATTCTATAAGGAGCTGACAAGGCAGCCCAACAACAGCTAAGCCTGTTTCCAAAATGAATATCTCTTGTAGCACAATGAATGAGAATCGAAACCGTAACCTATTCTCGTGAAGTGACCATGACTCCGTTCCCATTGAAGCATGGGATCAACTATAATTATTCCAAGTGTAAATTTATATTTCAGAGCTTATTAGCAAGCCACTGTTCGACAAACTAATAATCATCATAACAATTTTCATTATTCATAATAATTCAGCATACTAATTTTTTGTAGAAAACGCTTTTAATTATGCTATATGTCAATATTAAAGTGCCATTAATTCATAATGAGTTATTATTATGAATATATTATGAACCATTATAATTTGAGTATTTGAAATCTTTCCAGTTTTATTGTGTCGTCCTTGTGTACTGTTAAAGCGATTGCAATAATTTTTGAAAATTGACTAAAGATGCCGCCAGTAAATTATTAATTGTATTGTATTTTAATATTTTCTATCGTTAGAAGAAGTTGTTGACAAAAGTTTGAATTTCCAAAATATTTAAGATGAAAGCAGCATAATTCTTTAAAGTGGAATTGGTATGACTTTGAAATTCGAACAATATCAATTTAGTTCAAAAGCGCACAACTTTGACATGCCAACTCTATTTAACTAAGCCAGAGGTGGCCAACCCAAATAATCTTGTGGGCCACTTTGGAAATACATCATAACTCCACGGGCACGCATATAAAATTGTATATCCCCCTATTAGATTTAGATCCACTATAGACATTTTTGGAGTAAAAAATTGAAACATAATGAGTTATTATTTTTGTGTTTACTATTATTCTTACATGTAAACATAGATATTATAATAATAATGATATTAAACGCTTCTTGTAAAAAAATATATAACACTAAAAATTAAATATAAAAAATATATAAAATAAATGCATAAAAAATGAAATCATTAAAAAAATATTTTACTAGTGCGATATTTGTTTTTCCACTCTTTCAGTTAGCTTTTGCAAATCGATCTCAATTTGGGTATTTGCACATCGTAATTGTTGTTGCAAGTTAGCGTCCGTTATGTTTGAGCGTAACGTTAACAATGTGTTTCGTCAATTTCATTTTCGAAAAAAAAACGATTCGCAGGTATAAGTTAAACCAAAAGCGCTAACAACTTTTTGTGCCAGATTTCACAAATTAAAAAATTTCTCTTTTGTGACTTAAGTACTCTTATTTTTGATTCGGATGTTTCAAAAATTTGTTTTGATTCAATATTGTATTGTAAGACAATCAGTTCCATTGGGAGATATTCTGAGGCCATTGCAACCTGAAAGGCAGATGAATATGTTTCAAAAATTTTGTTGCATTTGGCTAACTCTAAATTATAAAACTAATTCCGACAGTTAATTTTTGAGTATATGGATGCACAAATAATATATTTTTAATACCCTGTTTTTCCCTGCTTTGACCATTATAAAATAAATATATTTTGTAAAAGTGTGATAAATCTCACGGACGGGAAAAATGTTCAAGGCGGGCCGCGGGTTGGCCAGCCCTGAACTAAGCCATACTGGAGACCTATCTGAGATAAGAGATTTGTAGAAGTAGAACGAAATAATGAGAAATGGGAAAAAGAAATAGTTTTAAATATTTACTGAGGGGGAAAAAAGATTGCCTCGTTTATTTTCTGAAGCATCCAGGAGTTATTCTGTTCAAAAATATGCATCAGGGCATCAATCGCTTTGTCAATGTCGAAAAACAGATTCGAGAATGCAGATATTTTTGTGAATATATATGATTTGCTGAAATATTTAACCTCTTACACAATTTTTTTTCGAATAAAATTTTGTTGCTGAACAATTATTTATGAAAGTCTAAAACATGCATTATTAGAATTGTTATGAATAAGTTTTTAACCTGTTTTATTTAATTTTCAATTATAAAAATTCAAGTATGAATTTAGTCATTCGAATTGCGCATTAGAATCAGAACCATAATTCTCTGATTCATTGACAGTGATTTCGAAATCATCAAATAATTAGGTGCTGCTATAATAACAAAAAATGTGTTGTTCTAATGCAGCTGGCAATAAAGAGACAATTAGTCTTTATGTCATAAGCAAGGGCTGCACCGCTGTTACTCATTTAGCACTATCCAGGGGACACGTGTAGCTTAAATATATGCTACAGACGTGAGTAATACTACGCCATAATTAAAAATGTCTTCACTATTACTCATTTTGAAAAAAAATAACGGAAAGTTAATGCAAACTGTCATAAGCAATGAATAACAGGCAGTTCCGTAACAATCTTTTGCATATTGATTGCAAATTGCCTTGAAATCAATATGCAATCGCAATATAATCACTGTTGCCAAACATACGAAATCATAGGGGGATTCATGTTTGCATTAGAATAAAAGTACAAGGTAGCCCCAAATTCTTCTTTTAAACCAGAATTAGTTTTGAATTTTGCGCTAGTTAATTCGAGATACTGTTAAAAGATACAAATGTGAGATACCAGTGTGCTCGGGTTAATCCATTGAGGATTTAAATGCTAAATGAGAAAATAAATTTGTAAATTTTTATTATATGTTAAATAGAGTTCTTATGTTTTATCATACAAAAATATTATCTTTCCATCACCGAATATTAAGTGCATCTTTTGTGGCTGATGCGGCAAAATTAAAAGCAGATTCGTCATCTTCAAGGTCTTGTAATATTATATTTAAAAGGCATTGGACTTTCGTGCTCTTGTGAGAGGATTTCAAAGGATAGCTATCCCTCGTTTTCATGTTAGTTTGGAGAAACTTGTATACATCCAACCATGTAGTCGGACTGTTAATGAGATACATCTTTTAAAATCTACCACTAAAATTAAAATCTGGCAAAAAAGGAACAGAACTTCCTAGACAATGTTCTATCCCTTTTGATTCTTTTATGAAAACTATATGGGACAAAATTAAAGTAACATATATTAGTGAATTATTATCTAACAGCAAAGGAAAAATTCTGGCAGACATTCGGAGACGACTGGAAAAAAATTGAGTGGAAAAACTCGCAAAGAGGCTGTTGCTAATTTTAGATTAAGAATTGGACATGATGACCTGGCCAAAATAGGGATTGTGAACTCTTGATATACGTGTTTCATGTAAGAAAAGAAAATGAATAAGGTCCATCTACTCGTTTGCTCGGGATTGAACTTTTAATTATAGTGTTTTTAAATTTTTATTCTCAGAACATTTAACTTGTTTTCAATTATTTTTAAGGTCGTTTTTGCTAAGAATATCTGGTCTTTTCCATTTGTAATTTTGATTTGTTTATATTTTCTTTTGCTTTCTAGGGGTAAGTGGCTAAATTTGTATGGATTGATTTCCAATAAAGCTATCGGTAACGACAACTCTTTTTCAAACAGTTTGTAGCGACCTTAAATTAATTTAAATCTTTGTATTCAAGCACAAAACTAGATGGGAACTATTTATATTTCTGATAAATTATATAATACTATATATTTCTGATAAATCAATTTTAACCATTTATAGTAATATTTTTTAATCAATATTTTCTTTATAAATGTGTATGTTCTCGTTTGTAGAATAAAAATAAGTGCCACGCTATTTTTAATTTTAAAAGAAAGGTTTATAATATAAACCTCCACATACACTAACAACCTGAACAACAGCCTCTATAATTGAAACATCAGCATCCACATTTGTTAGCTCGTATATTGCATCGTAAACTGTAATCATCACTCTAGCAAACTCTCAGAGATCATTGATTTCCTATGAACATAAATTTTAAAATTGTTTTTAATTAAAATTAAACATTAAAATTACGCTTAAAATAGAATTTATTTTACTATTAAATCAAAATTATGCTATTAACATATTTAAGGAAATATCTCATTTCAAATAAATCAAATTTAATTATGTATTCCTTCAAATCAAAATGATAAATTTTGTCTCCAAACTTTCATTGCCTGAATAAATTATTCCACATACAGTTAATGTTCTTTTCAAATGGTACATTCTTAGATACAACTGATTTCAAAAGCACTTGAACAAATGATCATTTGTTGATTAGATTTTCTACTTTGCCCATTAAACAAGTTTAAGTCCTTTATAAATCAAAATGAGACCTATTAAGCATTAGTTTGTATAATTCAGATAAATCAGCGTTAATGAGGTGTTCTCGTAAATCAAAGTGATTAATTTCATTCATGCAATGGCTATTTGGAGAGTAATTATCCCACACCCAGTAAATTGTCCAATTCAAGTAATATATTCTCAAGCACTGTTGATTTAGAGTGTACACTTGAACAAGTAGCCATTTGTTGAATTGTAGATGGCGACTGAAATGGAATGTTAAGTTCCTGAATCTTCATTATTGTAAAGATAATACTGGCTATTTGCATTCTACTAAGAGTAGAATTACTGCAGAATACCCAAAACAGCACTGACTGACTATTCACTCGTATTGCTAATAGTTCTCGTACGAAGTTTAAACATGCATCACAACACCTTCCATGTGAAATTTAACGTTTCTGAGTGTTGTATTTGACTAGAAAAGATCAAAAGGAATTTCAAATACTACTTTCGAGTTTGTTTGGAAGAGTAAAATGAAAAGGAAAACTGACTGCAAATTCACGGAATTGTTTCGAAATGTCAATTGAATAACTGCTTACGCAAACAGTAAGAGAATTATTTCTCTGAATTGGAATTTAAGTACTTTTAATGTTTTCCATAACTATGCATTTTACAAATAGTCTGCAAATATCATAAGGATTTAATTTAAAAGAATTTTCTAAAACAATATTATTAAAACTTACGAAACCTGGGGATATACTAATAAAATTTTTCGATGTTTTCTGAACTATTTTCAAAAACAATTCTGAGTGTACCAATGCTGTTCTCTACATGCTAATGTAGAGAACAGTAATAAGGCTTTCAAAAAAAGATTTTAGGGGATAATTGTCGTACTGTGATAATTTGCTATCTCTCTATCTCTCTCGGGCACTACTGAAGACTGACCAGATGAACTTTCTCTGGAGAATTCAAAGAAACCTGTACCATTATCTAGATCAGGGGTGGTCAACCCAAATGATCATGCGGGCCACTTTCGAAATGCATCCTAACAAAATGCATCTGCCGCGAATAAATGCATCAACCAATGAATAACAAATGCATCAACCGCGAAATGCATCCGCGGACCTCATATAAAATTATATATCCCCCTATTAGATTTAGACCCACTAAAGAAATTTTTTGGAGTGAAAAATTGAAACATAATGAGTTATTATTTTTGTGTTTACTATTATTATACTAAACGCGCATTGTAAAGAAATATGTAACACTAAAAATGAAATATAAAAAATATATAAATATAAATGAAATAAAAAAATGAAATCATTAAACAATATTTATTTTACTAGCGCGATATTTGTTTCTCCACTCTTTCACTTAGCTTTTGTGCTTTTTTTTTACTGCTATCGTGGGTACATTGTGACCCTAACTTGGGACATTTGGGGTCATAGGGACCAATTTGGTTGTGAATACATTGAAAGCGGCCAACAGAGGCACAACATTCTTAAACGAATTTTATTACTTAAATGTTATTTCAAGGTGGGCGGCATGTTTAGACTATAACTGTATTTAGATGCTTTGCATAATATTTCGTAAGAGGGCGTACTTCATTCTTTATGTTTCTTTAATTCATCTTTCAACGTAATTTTTAATTAATCTAATTTAGAAAATAGTTCATGCATTTCTTGTTCGTATTTATCCAATTCTTTGTCTAGGCAAGAACTGAGAATGTCATTAATTAATTTGTTTACTTCACTATCTAAAGCATTTACGTCGTTTTCATGCACTTCAATAACAGAAATAGAATTTTCTCGATTTCGTAAATTATTTATTTGAGTAATTAATCGAGAAATCTTACCTTTTACAATTCGTTTGTGTTTTAGAAGATCTTCCATGTTGCGATGTGATCTTCCCAATGTAAGTACGTTGCTATGAGATGTGATGCTAAGAACATTTTTATTTCAGCTCCGTTGAGCAAAAATGCTGGATATTGTTGAAAAAGAATGCTTTCGTTGACCTTCACACTCATCTAAAAATATATCTGTTGAATTTCAATGCTCCGGCTGCGAGGAAGGACCATAAAATGAAGACGGAAAACAGAGGCACAATGTTCTTGGACAATGTTTATTACTCAACTGAGAAAATATACTTGTAGCAAAACATTTGGCAAATGAAGTTCGTCCTCTTCGGAGAACGAGATATATAAAGCTTCTAAATACAGTTACAGTCTAAACATACATATTTTTTCTGCTGTACACCAGTTTTACCATCGAAGTAAGTGCGCACGTAATAATGCTGGCAGCAGGAGTCGTGCTGTTGTTTACGACTTCTGCTGCTAGCATTATTACAGTAATTTTTATTTTTATTTTTGAAAAACAAGTAAATTGGATGAAAATTATAAAGTGCTTCAATTTGGGGAGAGGATTGCAGCAGAGTTAGTGGGCATTTTCTTCCATTCGTGAATGTGATGTTAGATCCTACAGACACATACACATACTATCATTCTATTTACTCATTATAATATTTACATTACAATATTTACATTTAAAGAAACCAAACACCATTTCTGAAAGGAAACTTTTAGTTGGTAAAGAGATTTAAATATTTCTAAAGTAAAGTTTCTTGTAACTTTGCTTCCTTGAGGTAACATTTTATATTTTTATTCAAAGACATCTTCAAGGTTTGATTTGTCGCTCCTACGGTCATTTGGTGTGCACTTTGGGCTATTTACACCGGGACCTACAGATTAACGTGGATTCTGAACTACTGATAGAAGTCCATGAAACTGACAGGATTCGAATTTGGAACACCAAAGGCCACAGCTCTAGCCAATTGGCCATCAGGCCGCCAGCAAATGATGAAGATAGAACTTGACTATGTGACTCCAAATTAGATTATGGAACCTGATGACCGAGTGACTAGCTGACGAAAACTAAACAAGAGTACGACTCCTGCTGCTAGCATTATTAATAATTTTTAAAAGACAAGCAAATTCGATGTTAATTATAGAATGCTCCGATGAGGAGAGGATTGTAGCAGAGTTAGTGGATATTTGCTTCCATGCGCGACATTCTACAGATACGCGACACATACAGTCTTTCTATTATATGTACATTTAAAGATAATAAATACCGTTTCTTGAAGGAAACTTTTAGTTGGCAAAGAGATTTAAGTATTCCTAAAGTAAACTTAAACCCACAATGCATTTGCACTCCGCATACTTGAGGTAATATTTTGAAAGAAGGAGAATTAGAAAGCTTTTATTGTTCTTTGCGAAAACTTTATGCAAAAAAATGGAGTATTAAGCAAATGAATACTTAGGAAGCCTTCAACTATCTTTCCAAACGCTTAATTCCTTCCTTTTGTAGAGAAATGTCTTGAATTTCTAAATCGCAAATACGATTTCTCCTCCGTGTCTTGAATAAACACGATTAAACCATCTCTCGCGTCTGTTTATTTCAGTGAAAAGTTAATTAAGAAAGGCTAATCGATTCATTAAGCCCTTGATCTTCTCCAGAAACGAAACTTGACGATCTAGGTCTTCTTTTTCCAAAAAAAAAATGTTCTCCCAGGCAATCTATTTTTACAATATTTCCGAATATAAATAAATGAGCTAAGGCACGCAAAAGTGGAAATTCTAAAACTTTCTACGTCTCGTTAACCAAGAACTTAATTTTTTTTTTTTCTTCTTTTTTTTTCTTCAGCGTAAAGAAAATGTCGTAGAAAAAGCGTTTTTTATTTTTAATTTTATTTTATGCTTTCCATTTCCTAACTCTGATTTTCGATTTGGTTATAAATGAGTTTTCACTGATTTTCGTGACCTTTTTTTTCTTTGAGAAAAGAAAATTGTTGTATTTCTGCGTTTCGTCATGCGCGTGATTAGCACAAAGTTTTATTACGCATTTTCTCAATGTTTTCGGCAAAGTAAAAATTGTGTAATAAGTATTACTTTGAAACAACAAATTGTCGGAGAGAAAAGTAACGTTTTATTCTGTTAAATAATTTCCAGTCCTATAGCTGTTTATAAGCTAAGAAAATAAAATATTTTTCATGTTAATTTTTACTAAACAAATTTTACGGTGGGGTTTAGATATGTATTTAGTATGTATGCATAGTCCTCAGTGCCCTGCAATGCAGGTTGGACATCCCATGAATAATCTAATAATGGATGAAGGGAAAGGCACTGGTTCTGTTGTGATGGTGCTGTTACTACGATTATCTTGGTCTCTTTCGTTCGGTGGTTCAATGTGTTTTATTAGTCGCTGAGTAAATTAGACCAAGAAGTCTATCTCTATTAATTAATTCAGATATTTATTGAAGTTATTTTTTTAAGTACAGTTAGTATATTAAATTAATGTATTACAATTAATATATACACAATAAGGAGTTATAACACACCGGTGGTAACAGCTCGTCACAACACTAGCAGCTCCTTTTTAAAGCTTACAAATTCCAACAGGAGCACCCATAGGTCTTCTGACCATAGATATCTGACTTGGCTTCGTGTCACTGAAGAAGGAGAGCAATACCCTCCGAGAGAACTTTAAGGGGGAACTACCCCATATGTGAGTACTGTATGACAGAAAACCCGGAAAATTTCCATCAGGTAGTCCGACTATTGAGGCAAGATGCTGAACACTCTCACTGATGCATACACTATCGAGTCTCATCATTTTTTTGAAACAGTGTCTACACCAAAGCCGCCAATGGATTGAAAATCAGCTCTAACGCTCACCAGCGACAAATGTTGCATTGAGCCACGAGTCGGGTCGTATTTAGTATAGCATCATCATCAGTCGCGCAACAGCCCCATGGTGGGCCGAGGCCGTCTGCCTACTGGCAGAGTTTGAGATAGGATATATTAGCTTTTTACGAGGTAGGGTTTTCAGCCTTAGGTAAAATGCTCTATGATCCTTTTAGACCGACATCTACATTTTAAAGGGGATTCCGAACCACTGCAAACATCCATAGCACCGCCGGGACTCGAACCCAAAGCCTGTGGCACCGAGCACTGGTCACTCGGCCATTAGTATGCCATTTTGTATAAATTCATATATAATAATCTGCTCATGTACTTGCACATCACTAACTATTGAATTCGTTATCTATAATTTTAATCATTACGTTATTTGTGTGGAGCTGAAATAAATTTAAATTCGTTGTCGCCTATGACTTTATTGGAACTCAGTTCATACAAATTTGGTCACTTCCCGCAAAAACAAAAAGAACATACAAACAAATGAAAATTACAATGGGAAAAAGACTAGACATTCTTAACAAAAACGAACCAAAGGCCCTTAAAAAATAGTTAAAAACTAGTTAAATATTCTAAGGATAAAAATTTAAAAGGCTAGAAGCAACATAATTAAAACTCCGTATGATCAGGACATGTTTTCTCTGTCCCTCCAGTAAAGAGTATACAAATTTTTATAAAGAGTATATACTTTTTTTTAACCAATTGAGTATTTATGCTATATTTTAACGATAATTCTATGTTTGATTTTAAAGTTAAACCGTGCAAAAAATGGTTACATATTTTTTAATATATTAATAATAATATATTATATTATTAATATTTATATATTATTATAATATATTCTTATTGTAAAAATCCTGTTATCTGCTATCTACAATTATGAAATGAGTATTTTATGAAAGGAGTAGAGTAAAAAAAAAAAAAGACCTAATTACATTACGGGAAATGCTCAAAAATATTTTAGTCAGCCATCAACTGATTAAGGCGAGCAACTTTATGATTAATTATGCCAAATATGATTATGTGAAACATCAGAGACAAGATTCTTAGATGGAAGATTACATATAACTTAATTACCTTTCTCTGCTTGCTGACTAAGTGCCCACTCTTCGCTGTTGGCCAGTTTTTATACTGATGTCATAATGGCTCACTGTATAACCCCATTCAATCCATAAAAGGACCACATAAAAAAGTTTGACCTAAACTCTAAGAATATGTAATTGTTTTTCGCATGGTTTTATTCTAAAAGTTATAACGTATGTAGTAACTAATATAAACTTATATGCAATCTTTATATTCAAACTGTTTTGAAATTTGAACCCTTTGATTTTCTTAGGAAACACAGAATTACGTTTTACTTTAGCATAAATATTCAAT
This sequence comes from Caerostris darwini, assembly GCA_021605075.1. NCBI lineage: Eukaryota > Metazoa > Arthropoda > Arachnida > Araneae > Araneidae > Caerostris > Caerostris darwini. The sequence continues at coordinate 48,512 of BPLQ01012111.1, read as the reverse complement.
TGCATAAAAAAGTAAGATAGAGTATATCCTTAACGTGTTTTTTTTAATTACTTAAAGTAGAATTTCAATTCAATTTGTTTTTATTAAACTTGTATCTGAATTTTTTTTTCTCTGATCTGTTACTTTATATTTCATTAAAAATTGTTGAGAAATTATAAATTGGATATTTTTTTCAGTTAAATTATTTTGTGAAATGTACCTATTTTGATTACTATTTTTTTTTATTTCATATTAATATATTAATAATGGTACAATGGTAAGGTACAAATTTAATTTAAAAGTTAATTTACAAATGAATAAATGAGCTTGTTCACAGGTTTCAAGTTCTTAATACCTCTGTGCTAGATTTTCGATAAAAAATTATTTAAATTCATAAAAGACTATTTAACAAACATAGACCAGTTTTAATATTTTATTTTTCTGTGTCGTATAATTTTGGGTGTGTGTGTGTGTGTGTGTGATTTCAACACAAATGTCATTTAAAACCAAAGGCTGGAGTTTGGTTTGGTTTGTCGCTATATGGTCATTTTGTGCCCATTTTAGGCTAATTAGACCGGGACATACAGTTCCAAACCACTCACAAATTATCCATGCCACCGCTGGGATTCGAACATGAAGCCCGTGGTACCAAAGGTCAGAGCGCTGGCCAATTGACTATCTGGAATTTAGTGCATAGAGCGTTCGCCTCCAAATCAGGCCATCTGGGTTCAACACCCAACAAGTGACACCAAACTTAAACCTATAAAATTACTTTTTATGTCATCACAGGCATAATAAATTCAAAGATCACATACTTCTGTCCTTGAGGATGAGCGTGAATTCCCCCATCCCATACCCAAACACCACGCTTCAGAATATTCGTTCAAAACTGTAGTGGTAAAATATGGATACAGTGTAATAGGTCCCCTGGGTGGGCCCTTTAAAACGCTAAATTTTCTACGTCTGTGTCGTAATTCAAAATTGTCGACATGCAAAACCAATAACTTCATTCTATTTTAAAAACATTGTAAGAATCGTTAATTTATGAAAACGATAGCTTACGGCATTGACGAATTATTCAGAACTTACTTTTAACATCAAAATATTTATTAAATAAAATTTTTTTAGAGTATCTCTTTTGTTGTATTGATTGTTTGTAGAACATGATGATGATATATCATTTTAATCAAGAGATAACGAGGTCAAGTGCACAAAATAAGACAGCAGCTTTCAAAACCAATAGTTATAATAATATTACATTTTCAAAGTCAATAGTTTTGATAATATTACACTTTCAAAATCATTAGTTTTAATATTACTACTGTGTCCAAAAAGTAAGACCAGCATATGGTATTTCATTTTTTTTTAGACTGTTGGCACTGTCCTTGACATCTGTGTGAAATTTCACGTCAAAATATTCATTAGTGCTTGAGTTACGTTTGGTTGTGTGAGCTGACGCGTTCAGTGTTTTCGGTACCAATCAAGATTTGAGTGTTTGAGGCCCAAAACATCTTTTAAAATGAAATTTTGAAATTCCAACATCATCAGCAAGGCCTCTAATTGTAAATCGATGGTTTGCAAGAACCAAATTCTTTAATTTTTGGGACATGAGATTCGTCGATTGAGGTAGGTGGTCGACCAGAGGGCTCTTCGTTTTCAATGCGTTCTCTGCCTTCTTTGAACTGTTTATACCACTTCTAAACATTTCTTTCCGATGTAGGAATGCTCACCGAATGCCTTTCGCAACTTTCTATACGTTTCCGCAAACAAAATTGAATGCAAATTCTTTGCTCAATTCATTCAGACATTTCAAAAATCGCCGGAATCAGTTTTAGCGTCTCACAAAGCCAAGCTCAACTCAAACACTAATGAATATTTGACGCGCATAGATGTCAAGGACAGTGCCAACAACCTAAAAAAGAAAAAAAATTGAAATACCATATGCACGGGAAATTTAAATTGAAAACTGGTCTTACTTTTTGGACGCAGTAGTATTAGACTCTCAAAATCAATAGTTTTAATAATATTACACTTTCAAAATAAATAGTTTAAATAACATTACATTTTCTGGTCTGTTTCAGAGATTAATAATAATCCTGCCCTGAATCAGACGAATGGAGAAGGCGGCCAAAAGGAGAAAACGACCAGCAGCAGTGACAGTCCGGCGGATGAGAACATGGAGAAGACAGAAGACGAGAAGCAGAAGGACTTCATCCTGTCCTCTTGCACCTCCCCCAGGTCCACCCCCGACCTGGAGATCAGCAACCAGCACCACTTGTCTCAGAAAAACGAGAGTCGTGTCACCCCAACCATAACCACATCGAATGTCGGCAACCTCACGGAAGGCCATCTCGACGAAGAGTGGAGGCCTTGGACCCCGAAAAGCAATAACAATTATTTAGAAAGGTATCGACTCTTCCTATATCTTTTATTATTATTATTATTATTATTATTATCTCTAGTTTCAGTGTTTGAGTTAAAAGTTTCAATTTATAAAATTAAACTTTTCTTGAAAACGAAAAATATATGAATATTAAAATTTACTCCATCTTCTTAAGTGATAAATTAATTATTATAAATTTTATATTGTTGCACAGTCTTATGGCAAAAAGTCCATGCATGCATATCCCAAGATTTTATTTATTTATTACCCATAAAATTATGAGTATTTTTTGGGGAGCACGGGGCTTTTCGTGTCCTTGATCACTTACAATTTTGAACATTTTCTCTGAATTCTGTATTTTTTTTTAATTTGAATCCCTTGAATGGGAAAAAGAGAAAAGACCCTTTGAAAATGGGGGGAAAGAGTAGAGACCCTTTGAAAATGGAAGAGGTCCCTTCAATTGGAAAAAAGAGAAAAGGCCCTTTGAAAATGGGAAAAATGAGTAGAGATTCTTTGAAAATGTGAAGAGATCCCTTGAATGGGAAAAGGTGAAGAGATCTCTCGAAATGGGAAAGTGAAGAGACCCTTTGAAAATGGGAAGAGACACTTGAAAGGGGAAAAAAAGTAGAGACCCTTTGAAAATAAGAAGAGATTCCTTGAATGAAGAAAAAAGAGAAAAGACCCTTTAAAAAGGGGAAGAGATCCCTTGAAACATAACCTTTACATAAAAACTTTTACGTGTAAAATTTCTTTGAATGAGAGCCCTAAACTGAAACAGTTGTTGACCAGTACTTAAAGGATTTCGTGGTTTTTTTAAAAATTGCTCTACAAAAATATCATTTTTACTCTATTTTCATAAATTTTCAGACTTGAATTCGAAGAAAAAGTGAAGACTTTATATAATTGTTACATAAAATTTAATCTTTAATGTCTATAGTCAATCAGATAGTCTATAGACAATAATTTAATAAGTTTGGATCATTTTTTTATTGTTAAAAATTGAATAAAGCATTATTTTAATAAATGTGACAAATATTTCTTGAAATAATTAAGGAAGTGCACTCGAGTAATTAAAATGTATTTAATTTTAAATTATAACTTTATTAGAATTAACATATCGTAAGTCTTCGTGCTTGTGTGTTTTTTCGAAATTGAACTTATTATTCAATTCCTTCTATTAGCTCACACTCTCCCTATATATATATCTTGTTCAAATTCTCAGTCGTTCATAAAATACTTTTTATTTATCCACCCAAGTTCAAATACCTTTTTTTTTAACTTGTAGTGGATGATACTTGATGTTAATATAGTTTTTTCAAATATTAATTCAGTAATTAAATTTAATTAATTAATTTTAGGTGTTTTTTTTACATTTAAGTTGCATGTATCTAATAATAGATGGCACCAGATGTAAAAGCAAATTTCAACTTTATTTGTAAAAGTCTTTTCTACAATATAGTAAAAAAAAAGTAGGAATTGACTTTTAAAAAAAAATTATATTACTTGTTATTATTATTATTAACTAATGAATAAAATCTGTTTTTTGGGGGGTAACGCAGATTTCGTCCTGTAGACAACTGTCCTGATAAAGTGATCACCCCTCTCATCCACACTTCCAAAAACAGCAGGAATCTTCCACTTCACTCCCACAGCGACAGCAGCCGAGGAGATCCGGGAGATGTCCCCATGGAGTCGCCTTTCTCCGATGTCTTCAGCGATTCCGGAGGGGAATCAGAGACCGGGAGGTAACTTCCATTGAATACTAACCAGCTTAGCGATCTACAATGATTAAGTTGGATTCCCACCGATAATTGAGTGAACAAGGGGGGAAAATCCAGATCTTTCTTTGACGCAGTCTACACCAAAAACAAGATTTTCTGACCTCCCATCGTACGAGTTCAGGTTTTCTGTTGGTTGACGGTCATTTTTCCAGCGTTCTGTAGAAGTCTGATCTTGTAGTCTGAGTTCGATGAAAATCAAATTGAAACCAATGAACGAACAAGAGAATAGACTTCTGATTGGCTGACTTTCTACTTATTCAGTTTTCTGTCACAGTTGACAATCCAGCTTGTCGGCTGTGCTGACTATGATGCACTCATTATTTACTTCATTATCAATTATCTTTAATAATTGTAATAAGACGTAATAAGATGCTCTGTTGTACATGTGAAAATTTGTTTTTGTAAAAATAATTTGCCACATTATTTTTGCCTATTACTCAAAGTTTTTTTTTTTTTTTTTTTTTTTTCAATTTATTATAATTTGATTAAATGCAAATTTTAAAAGGTGTAATGGGCAAGTTGTGCAAATGGATGGAAACTGGGTGTGGTTGAGATGAGATACTTGAGGTACAGGTTTGAGAACTCACAGATTTATTTGCACGCGCACAAACACTACACACGTACAATATTTAACACATTTAAAGACAGATAATTATGGATTCGTGGAAGGATTCCACTTCTAAGCCGAAACCCCGATACTCAGGTTTGTGCTCAATATACTTCCTCTCCGGGTGAGAATCTGTAGACTAACTTATATGCAGGGCTGTGTGAAATATATTTCCTCTTGGGGGTGAGAGATAGTAATCTAGTTCCTCAACAGAAGCGCGTGGTTGTGCTGTACTTCTTCTCGGGTGAGAGTCTCGAGGCCTATTGACCATTTATCCTGAATGCCACAGGGGGCGCTCTTGCTGGAGCTTGGGAGGAAACATAGTCGCATAGCAGGAAGCATGGTTACAAGGGTACATTTTATATTTACTAATGGAGCCGAATCAGAAATTAATTACATTTTTGCTGAAAGCATTTTTTTTTCTTGAACAATTTAAATGAATTTTAAAAAAATGTTTTACATTTATTCGTTTTACTAGTAATAATTTACATTTTTTCTTATATTAGTAAAGTGCTTAAATCTTTTCGAAATAAATTGCGCTCCATTTAAATTAATAAAAATTGTTTAAAATATATAAACATTTTTTTATTAAAGAATAGGTTATTTTATTATGTTAAATACCAGTAGGTACATGCTTGAGGTTTTACCTGAATATATACTCATTGTTAGCAAGAAGATTATTCATTGTTAGCATATATAGGTTGTAACCATGATTCCTCCTACCCACTGGTAAAAGCGCCCCCTGTGGCGTTTAAAAGAAATGGTCAGTTGACTTTTAGACTCTCACACGGAGAGAAAGTACTGCGCAACCTGCATATCCACTGAGAAACGTTTAATTTATAGTCTTTCATCCTGAGAGAAATTACATTTAGGTGCATTAGTTGACCAATAGACTCTCCCCCGAAGAGAAAATATATTTCCCTCGTCCTGCGATTAACTTGAGTATCGACTTTGAAGTAAATTCCTTCCCCAAATCTATAATTATTTATCTTTAGATGTGTTAAATAGTGTATGTCTCTAATGGTATGTGTGTCGTATTTCTGTGCGTGTCAATAAGCCAACCAGTGCCTCATATATCTCAACTCATCTTCACCCAGTTGCAATCTGGTTGACCAACTGCACATCACAAAGTATATATTCGTTCAAAAGTCTGTACAAGAGCAGAAATTCTTCATACAATCTTAAAAAACAAATTCGACTTTCAAAACTTATTATAGGAAAGGTTTGCTCAAGTAGTGCAATTATTTATATTTCGTTAAAAGAAATTACTTTGGTATTTTTTCTAAAATAATTATAATGTTTCTTAGCATAGTATTACTTCACCAATTATAACAAATGTACAAAATTATTTCACATGCCCTTTAATACACGTCCTTAAAGAATTCCATTTCTGCTTTAATCTTGTGCCATAGAAATGTCAGCTATAGAACGCGAGATAGCATTTAAGGAAAGTTATGACAGGCTCTTTCATTTCTTAAGTGTAGCCTGACCCCACTTCAATCAATCACCACTTTCTGTCATTTTGGTGGCAATCCATAACACCCTTCATGTAGGGTGACTGAATTCGACGAATTAATCATAGCACATTCTTCTTCAGAATCATGGGTCGTCTTGAAGAGGATTACGAAGAAAAATATTTTATATCAACAGTTTGTTTTCTGTTCTTTTTTTAGAATATATCATCAAATTTACTTAATCTTTTCAACATAGTTTTGAAAAATTAATACATACCTGGGGAAAAAAAGAAACAACTAGCAAGACTTCAATGAATAAATTTTCATTTGTCATTTTTTGTAAATCTGTGTAATCATCGCATGAATATCCGTAGTTTTTATAATTGTTTTCTAGCTAACTGAATTTCTGTAGATATAAAATGGATAAAACAAGAATTGACTTTTCTCCATTTCAAAAATGTGTCCTTGCAAACAACAGAAATGTTTGCGGAATTAGATGACTAGAGGACTGTTTTTATGTTGTTGTTGTCGTATCCTTCACGGAAGGAGGGCAGCATCTCTTGTGATGGAGCAATCATAGGTAGAATTCCGACTTGGCTCCGTATCACTGAAGAAGGAAGGCAGTACCTTGCGGGAGGACTTTTTTACCCCGCATTTACGTATCGTATGGAAGAAAACCCTGAAAACTCCCACCAGGTAGTCAGACTCACGAGGCACGAGGCTCACCATCACAAACGTCATCGAGTCTTTCCGCTTTTTTTAAACAGCATGTTCAACAAAATCGCCAGTGGATTGAACCTCAGCCTCAATGCTCAACAGCGGGGCTCGTTGCCACTGAGCCACAAGTCGGGCGATTATTATTATTGCGATGATGATGAGCGAATTATGTAATATAAAAAATAGTCAAGCTGTTTAGTTCTAAATGGATGGTTCCTTTTTTAAACCGAGACTTTATATATATTATCATGGCTCAGTGGCAACCTGCTCCGCTGGTGAGCAATAGAGCTGAGGTTCAATCCATTGGCGACTTTGTTGAACATGCTGTTTAAAAAAAACGGAGAGACTCGATGACGTTTGTGATGTTCCCCCTCTTGCCTCGTTAGTTGGACTACCAGTGGGTGTTTTCCGGTTTTTCTCCCATACGATACTGATTTATCAAAAAATAATTTTTTACCATATAATTGCAAGTCTACATTTATATTTTAACATTGTTAAACGTTAATTATTTAGCTGTTTAGTTAAATTGGTCACAACATTTTCGAAGAATAATTCTGATAACTCTTCTACTGGGTGATAGACAATGTGGGCTAATTATTTTTTAAATATAAATTTCGCTTGTGTGTATATTTATTTAACACAATATAAAACGTCTATTCAAAAGAGAGAAATGTGCTAAAATCTCCATGGTACACATATTACGTGCATTTCTATAGCACAAGGGTCTTTGTTTTTGAGCTTATTGTATTGGGTTTTTGTTAATGGTCTGTTATTTCGTTTCAAGTGACATGGAAGAAGATGATGAACACGAAGACTTCTCTCGGGGTCTGGATGCATTCCTCAGAGCTGTAGTCGCCAGAAAGAAGGACCGTCGAGTTGCATTGGAGAGGTACTCGCTCCAGTCAACCCACGTCGGTATAGAACATCGCCTTATTGCTGCGGCTACATTCAACAAGAACTACAGGTACGTCTTCTAGTTGTACATATATGGTATTAAAACAAAACTTAATAAAAACTTTAAATCTTGCACTGTGTAAATTTCCAGAGAGCCCTCTTCTCCACAACCATGCGACCTGATAGTCTAGCCTTTGGTTACACAAGTTTCAGGTTAGAATCCTGGCGGTGGCTAGATATTTGTTAGTGGTTCGGAATCCATGTTAAACAGTACATCCTGGTCTAATTAGCCTAAAGTGTGCAAAAAATAACAATAGAGCGACATACCAAACCAAATCAAATCTCCACAACGATGGCTTCTCTACTGCTATACACCACACCAGAGGGCTTACATCTGAGATGTATACCTCTTTAAAATTATAGGAATTATATGCTTGTATATACATAACAACGTTGCCAAGAATATACAGGGTTCAATAAAATCGAGATAAAATAGAGGCCAAACGTGTCCGTGTCCAATACGTCATAGTCATGTGATATAAATATCGCGGTACATTACTGGGTAGATTTAGGTGCGATTATGATAATGTTTTTAGTTAATTTGTACTCAATAATCATATAATATCCTTTGATAATTATTAATTATTTCAGAAAAATTTCAATTTAATGAATTTAAAAAATCGTCGAGAAATATTCAAAATCAGGAAAATGATATTAAAAACTTTTATCTCATATATGACACTTAACGAAAAAAAATTTAAGTTAGGATTTAATACAGTTACAAGTACAGAAACATAATCCTCTTTAAATTTGTTAAATTTATAAGATAAATAAAAAATTCAAAAAAAACTTATTATACTTGCAAATAATCAATGATATTCCATAATCTCCAGATATTAAAATCACTCTCTACGCTGATGACACGATTACCTTAAGTCAAAATAATAACCCATTGGTTATCACTTTTACTCTTCAAAGTTATATCAACTTGCTTTAGACCTGGTTAACCTGCTAGAAAATTAAACTCAATGCTGACAAAACAGAGGATGTCCTCTTTTTTCGCAAAAAGAAATTTACTAACCCAACTATCACTATTTATAACACAACAACTGTCTCTTGGGCCAAACAAGTTAAATATCTTGGCATCCCTCTTGATAAAAATCTCACTTACTCTCCGTATATCAAATATCTCCGAAATAAGTTTAATAAAGCTATCCGAATCTTCTATCCTCTAATTTGTAGAAACTCTAACCTGTCGCTACAAAGCAAAATGCTTATTTACATAAATTAAATGCTTACTTATGCAAGCCCAGTTTGGGGCAGCAAAAAGTAACTTGGAAATCATGCAAAGACGTGAAAATATAATCCTTCGGATGATCACCAACTCACCTTGGTACATCAGGAATCAGGATATTATACAATCGCTTAACTTCCCAAACATTCGCCAATTTATACTTAAAATTTCTACAATAATCTACCAATTCGATTTTAAATTCTCTTCCTATGTATGTTATTTCTTTGTTTAAAATGGAAAAAGACTGCGTACTGTTCTGAACATATAATCCTTGTTTTTTCCCTTCGTTCCTTCATCTGAAGTGTCATTACTGTAAGACCCACCGAATAGTGGGCTTCCTTCTAATGTTATAGTTTCTTCTCATTTTATATTGATACATTTTATTCTTAAAGTCTTCAAAAAAAATTTTTTTTTCTTTCTTAATTCATACTAATACCTTTCTCTTTTATTTTTTATTAATTATATATTTTTAGACATAAAATGTGTGGCATAAAATTTCAATGGGCATTGACCTAAAGCAACGTCAAGATAAAAGTGTGTGGTTGATCCGCAGCCAAAGTACTTTGTTTAAACCACCCAGGACTCCTAAATTTTAGAAGAACAAATGTGTGGGATTTTTTTCCTGTTTCAATGAGAAGCCATTTTTTTTTTTTTTTTTTTGAAAATGATTTTCTTTTTATTCTAGGATTCCAGGGACACGAGTGGTGTACCTTTCGCTCTTGACTGTAAGGAAGAGATTTCGAAGAAGTGGAATCGGAAAGTTCATACTCAAAGTAAAATCTAGTTTTGTAACTAAGTTTCTACAATTTCGTGTGCTTTAATGTGTCAGAAATTAAGATTAAGGAATCAAATTTTATTTCTAATGGGGCAATACGATCAATTTCAGCAAATTTTATGTTATGTTCTCTTTTGATAAAAGACACATACATAAAATTTAAAGCAAGCACTTTATGCAATTTAAAGCGTAAAAGCAAACAATTCCTAATTTATTTGATATTTTAATAAACAAACTCATCATGGATTTACAGTATGTATAGTAATTTACAGTTTTTGTAAAGTTTGTATAGTAATTTAAACAGTTTTTGTAAAGCTTGTTTAGTAATTTAAACAGTTTTTGTAAAGCTTGTTTAGTAATTTAAACAGTTTTTGTAAAGCTTGTTTAGTAATTTAAACAGTTTTTGTAAAGCTTGTTTAGTAATTTAAACAATTTTTGTAAAGCTTGTTTAGTAATTTAAACAGTTTTGTAAAGCTTGTTTAGTAATTTAAACAGTTTTTGTAAAGCTTGTTTAGTAATTTAAACAGTTTTGTAAAAGCTTGTTTAGTAATTTAAACAGTTTTTGTAAAGCTTGTTTAGTAATTTAAACAGTTTTTTGTAAAGCTTGTTTAATAATTTAAACATTTTTTGTAAAGCTTGTTTAGCAATTTATAGCTTTTGCAAAAATTGTGTAGAATTTACAGTTTTTTGTAAAGTATGTGTAGTAATTTACAATTTAAGTAGATCTAGTAATTTACTGTTTTTGTAAAGTTTGTTTAATAATTTATAATTTTTGCAAAGTGTGTTTAGTAATTTACAGTTTTTGCTTGTTCCAGTCTGATAAAAATCGAAATATAAAAATTTTAAGAAAATAATAAAGAAAATAATGAGAAGAAAATAATATATTTTTATTTCTTAAAGTCAATTTTTTACCGACCTATGTTTTACACATTTCTTTAAAAATTTTATTAAATTCATTTTTTATATAAAATGGCATTGATTTACCATAATAATTATTATAAAATGCTAAGTTATTTCGTAAAGATTAATTTAGTTTTATATTAAAAATAAATAATTAAATATTAAATTAAATATGAAGAACTTATATTTGGTTCTAATTTTCGCTAAAAGCAAATTAAAAAAATCCATTAAATGTTAGATTACATCGTAATGATTGCATTTCTGTATATAATATTATAGCTTTTATAATATTATATTAAACAGTAAGAATTTATATTTTTCTAACTCTTACTATAATAATTTTTTTGGGGAAAACATGGACTATATTTACTTAATTTTCTAAACTTCAATATTAACATCGACTCGAAATACCTAAGATAGATTTTTAACCAAAACTATTCCATCAATATTGGATTCAGAACTTTCCTCCGATAAGTTTTTTTCCGACGCATCGCAAAATATACGTTTAAAAAAGGAAAGTTTATCGCAAAAAAAAAAAATTTATATCACGAGAGCTGATCTGTAGATTTTCTGGGACCAGTGAAATAGGTTCTAAGATTGGCTGTCTCACGGTAGGATTAAATTCTTCACTATCTCAGGATTGAAAGATTGGTTTGATGTTGACCTGCTTTTTGTCATCAACTGGTCTTACGATAAAATCAGATGAGGGTAAGAAAATATTTAATCTTGAAAACCCTTTAAAAAAATCATGCCTAGAGTGGATAGATTTGACGATATATCATTTTGGAGTTCAACTAGTTGTTGTAGGAACGTACCTCTTTACAGAAAAGAAATACTAAGGTAGATATTAAACTGAAAATGAATTTAATTGTATTTTATATACACATATTTTTTAACAACTTACCTGATAGTTTGAAAAAATTTAAGTTCTTAGTATACAATCAATTTTAAAAATATTTTTTTCCAAAACAATAAATTGCATTCTTGAGGGAAGGAAAAAAAGTAGTCCAAAACTTCCAGTTGAAAAAAAGTTTAAGAGTACGTTTTTAAAATCATTGTACAGCTGTCTTCATTATTACATTAAATCAGATGTCCAAAACATCTAGTTTATTAGAATAGTAGAAAGATAAAATATTAGGATATTAGAATGATAGAATAATGTCATAAATGTGTTTCATAAACCCAGTTTAATGAAAATCTATCGAAATATCTAGTCAAGTTTGTTGAAATAGCTAGTCTAACTAACTTCCTCGCACTACAGTCTATGTTGGGCCATGGCCTTCTGCCTACTGGCAGATTCCGAAACAGGAGATGTTTTCTTTTCACGGGGTAGTGTTGTCAGCCCTACGCCGTATTAAACCACTCGTCCAGAACATATAGTTTATTAAAATAGTCGAAAGATGGAATACTAGAATATTCGAATGATAAAATAATGTGATAAATGTGTTTCATAAATCCAGTTTATTGAAAATCTATCGAAACAACTAGTCAAGTTTGTTGAAACATCTATTCTAATATCTAGTGAAATTTGTTGAAATATCTAGTCAAGTTTGTTGAAATATCTAATCTAACTAACTTCGTGGCACTACAATTCATGATGGACCATGACCGTCTGCCTACTGGCGGATTCCGAAACAGGAGATGTTTTTTTACGGGGTAGGGTTGTCAGCCCTACGCCCAAGAGTCGTATTAACCACTACAAACATCCATGGTCCCACCAGGACTCGAAGCATGTGGCACAGAGAGCCAGAGCGCTAGTCACTCAGTCACCAGGCCCCGAAATATCTAGACTAGTTTATTGAAAATTATATATAATACACTTGCAAGAAATAGGAAGCAAGTCAGTATTTCATTTGACTAAGATCCTGTTCATTTCTAAAAATATATTACCTCTATTTTAGTAAAAACCTGCCACCTTTTAAAAAACTTGATTAGTTAATCTTAAATCCATTCAGGCTTCCGATTGGCTGGTGTTCTACAGTGATCTTTTAGTATTCAGTGAAAATCCCTTTTTTACGTATACCAAAAACATCCCACCGACCAATAATGAGGTGAGAACTTTTAAGAGTAAAAACATTGCGTGTCTTGTGGAAGAAACTCCCACTAAGCACTTTGACTGTCGACAGGAGACGCTTTAAACGTTGTCTAAGTCACCATCCAATGTCCTCATTTCTGAAACAGTAATGAAATAATGGTGCTCGTTAGCATTGTAACGAACACCAACAGCGAATAAGTTGCATTTAAACAGTAAATTTGTATTTCTTAAATAAAGTACTGAGAGCAAACATTCAGATAGTCAGGAATATAACACAGATTCGAAAAATCTCGTGCTTAAAAATTAATACTCATCAATGAACTATAGTAATCATGCGCATAGACAAGAGGAGATGCATATCTAATTCATGATGAAGTTTTTTTTTTGTTCTAATGCAGCTGGCAAACACTCAGACAGTTGTCTTTGATGCCTTAAGGCACCGACGTTACTCACTTAGCACTACCCAAAAGGTGAGTGTAGCTTGAAGATATGCTATGGATACAATACCCCCGCAACACTCTAAGATCCTGTTAGACAAGGACTTACGGCTTACAGTGATTCCAAACCACTACAAACATCCATAGTACTGCCGGAACCCGAAACCTGTGGTACCGAGGGCCAGAGTGCTAACCCCTCAACCATTCAGGCTGCTGGTGCAGTGGTAATTTGCACAGCTAGCATATAGGCGGACTAGGGTTCAAATCTGTTGGAGGCATCAGTTGCATTTGCAGCTTTCAAAAATTAGGAGATAGAAAGAAGTAGATTGTAGATAGAAATAACATGTGTAAAGTGTCTGCCCTTGATATTCAGACTGCTTGGTGAAAGTTTTCCGGGATTTTTCTATTTCTCGAAATGCAGAGCAGTTACTCCTAAAAGTCCTTCCGGAAGGCAATATCCTTCGTCCGTCGATGGTTATTCAAGCCATGCATAAACAAAACACGAGGCTCATTAAATTCAACAAAAAATAAAAAAGATATGCGTGGGTAAGAAAGCAAAGGTTCTAATGAGCGTAGAGAGCTGGTTAAAAATCACTGTTTAATCTTTAATTTGAGGATTTCTTTACTTGCTTTATTTTCCTTTATTAATCTCTCTTAAATTGACGAAATTATTCTTTCAACTTATTACGGTTTTCGCGGTACTTAATACATCACAGGAACTCCATAATTAGCACGTCCCCTGCCGATTCCAAGGAGATTATAAGCAGTTCGACTGCTTGGCTGACATTTTCTGGTTTTCTCCCATGCAACGTGCAAATAACTCGTAATTACTCCTGAAATCCTCCTCAGAAGGTATTAATTTCTTATCTCCGCCCATAAGAGACTATTCGTGGTATACTACATAAAACACGAGGACACTGACGTAAAAAAAAAGGTGGTTGCTTTTTGAAATATTTTGTTTCTAATAAGATTAATAATTTAAATACTCAACACCTAAAAATTCTTAGCCGCATGATGGCCAATTGGCTAGCTCTATTGCCTTTGGTGCTTCCGGTTCGAATCTTGGCCTTGGGCATGAATGTTTTTCAGTGATTCGGAATCCACGTTAAATTGTAATTAGTCAAAAGTGTGCAAAAAATGACCGTAGAGCGATAAACCAAATCCAAATCCTAAAAATTCCAGTAAAAAAAGGAAGTTTTCATACATGAAAACCGATACGAATCCGTGCAGTTTACAGAAAAGTAATAAAAGTTGGCAGGTAGGTTTAAAGAATAGCTTTTAAGGAAAAAGTGTGTGGAAAATCGTTTGTACGATCCTTCATATCTTTTTCAGAAGCTGAAAAGTCCTTCCCAAGTGGGACCTTACGACGCCCTGGTGGTGAGAGCCGATCCCTCTGCACTGAATTTCTTTCTGAAGAACAGTTTCACGGAAGATCTCATCCTTAACAGTCGTTTCAGGTAACGATGTCATTTGTGCGTCGCATCTCGAAGGCTAAATGGCACGAATAACACTCCTGGGAACTACCAAAGGCATTGACACTGTCACATTGCCTGTGAAATATTTACTGAAAGTTCAGAGACAAATTTCCATCCTTCTTAAATCTACATGATGAAAAGAGATACTTTTTGGGTGGCTTTCGAATGACTTTCAGTATTGAAAATTTACATAATGATAACGGAAACATCGGCCTGATAGTCATGAGTTGAAACATACAGTTACTCTGGCCTCCAAAAGTTAAGGAACAACATGTTTTTCGAAGCTCACCATAAAAAAATGACAGTAACAATAAAATTTATAGTTTATATAAATGATAAAAACGAACTTTATGCAAATGTATGCAAAAACGACAGCTACAACACTTTTTTTTTATAGAAAAGAACAAGTATATGAGTGAGAGAAAAATATGCAAATATCAGGCTTTCGTAATTACGCGTGTAACTTTTGTTAGCACAATAGGCAGTGGGATCCCTCAATGTCTGAGAGAATCCGTTTGCCCGATTCGTTAAGGTGGCAGTCGGTCGGATGGATTTAAATTGGGTTATCCCAGGCTGATGCTGCCAATGCATTCAAGCTAGGGGTAGGCATATCCCTTCCCCTTATGGTCCCTTATTAAAACTCATTTTTGTTACGTTTCTGTGACATTTTACCACATAAAACTGTGATGATTATTTTTTTTCCAAGAATTGGCTGTTTTTTTTGTTTTGTTTTTTTGTTATTGTAAATCATTTTTGCATTTTTTCTTACGTAAACTTTTATGTTGCAGTCAATACATAACTGTTTTGTGCACATGTCATACAAATTTGGTGTTTCTAAATTCATTCATTTGCAAATTAGACGCAAAAAATTCAGTTGTTCCTTAACTTTTGGAGGCCAGTGTAATTCGTATTTTATATCGAAATTAATTTGAAAACAACCACAGTGAAAACTTTTTGCCTTCATTTTCATTCTTCCTTTTTTCATTCAAATCCGAAAATGATATTGGCAGAAAACCTATCATTCTCGATTTGAAATGATACAATTTTCTTTGTCATCAAAATTAATATAGTTCTGATAAATGTCGAATACCGAGCACTTTGACGTAGGGTCTTTCGCGCTAAAATGGTAGATGTGCAACAGATTCACCATTTTCCCCGGTGACTTACTACAATGGGGCATTTTTCAACCATAAATTGGAACAAACATCTTCAGAGACAGAATTTGATAAGTTAGCACCCAACTGGCTAAGAGCAATGGAAGAATTTTCGATCTTACATATCTATCGTGCCGTTGCAGGGTTTCGAATTAAGTTCCCATGATTCGAGGACTGAAGGAGGAAGCTTTTATTACAAAATCTTAATAAAAACTCTCGGGTAATTTTAAAATCCAACTTTAACAACAAATTGTGCGAGGCAGAAGGATCGCCAATCGGCACAAAATCCTAAAATCATCTCCAATCTGAATATAACATATCACGATATTTGGCAAAATTCTCGATAAAAAAGCTTAAATCCTTGGCACGCTTGAGCACTTTTCTACCAAGCACCTTCTCACGAAAAAGTACAGAAAATTAATGCATCAAATCAAATAGTTATTAATTTTTAATTAATATTTTAGGTACTTACGTATTAACGGTACCTTGGCGGTTTTTAAGTGTCGCCAATCTAACAGCTACTAAAGTTACCAAACCAATAGAATAGATTGGTGCCACTTAAAAACCGCCAAATCTGTAGCTGCGGTTGGCGCGTGTGCTCTTTATTGGCGCAACTGTCGCCAAGGTACCGTTAATACGTAAGTACCATATTTTATTCCATGTGTAGAAATATTTTTTTTATATTTTCAGAGAACTTGAAGTAGAAGGTTGCCCACAAGGCACATTACTTTGTTATTTACCGCCATTTGATGGTATGTTATAAATCTACTTCAATAAATATAATAATGTATTCAAATACAACTATAAAACTATGTATCCGTTTCTTAACATTTTAAACAGATCTTAAAACATATTCAGATTTTTTTGAGATCTTTTTTTTTTTCCTTAACTCATAATAAAAAAATTACTTAAAATTCCATTCTCAATCTTATAACTTATTTTCTTACAAACATAATTATATATATATGTCCCACTTTCAAAGTGTTAAAAAAAAAAAAAAAAAAAAAAAAAAAAAAAGAAACTCTCGTCATAATGAGTTCAAATTTAAACAGAAGATACTTGAATAAAGGGGAAATGGTATGGCATCAAAAAAAGTTCAAAATGAATTAATAGATGGCGCTGTAAACGGCATAAAGAAAGGGAATTCGACTGTCAGTGATATTAAAAATCGAAATTACAACATATTTGACATGAGTTGCACATTAAACCAACCGTAGTGTTCAATGTGCTTGATTGTTTCGGTTTTTTGACGGAAAAAATGACTTCTAAGTCATTCAACAGCTGTGGCACTGTTAGTGGAAAGCCCATCCACCATGGTAAGGTCATACCAAATTGGATGAGAAATTTGATTCCATACCGTTTGCCCCTTCTTCAAGTATCTTCAGTTCAAAGTTGAACACATCGTAACGTGTGTTCTTTTTTTATAGCATTTTGAAAGTGGGACTTTATAATCCCGGACTTTTTTTAAAAAAATCATCGGCGATACATAAAGCATCGCCTATGTTTTCCAAGTATTAAACTACCTTTAATTAAATCAAAATCAAATTTTTAAAAATCATGTTAGCATTATATATTTAGTTAAAAATATTCTTGTAAAACAGTATTTACGTAACGTAACGGTAGGTGTTTAGTTGGAGTACCAGGGAATTTCCCGTACCTCCATATCAATAATTATTATTAAAAACAAATTTTAAATCCAAAAGATGAGCTAAAGAAAGAATATTAAACGAGCCCACGCTCGGAGAGAATTTACAGTAGTAAAAAGGTTAGTAAATATAAAATTTAAAATAATAGTTCACAAAAGTTTTTAAAAATAAGAACTGTGGCAATTAAAAGGAGTTAAAAAATAACCGTTACGAAACCACGAAAGGTGGCTGAAGAGAAAGAGAAAAGGAAAGGGGAGGGCAGAGTTATAAACATATAGAGTTATAACAGTATTTAAACACAATACTTGCTTTATTTTCATCAATGAATTCATGAAAATTCTGCGTTTGTAAGAAAAAAAATCATCCAATTGAAACTGTCCTTTAAACTTTTCAAGCGCGAATTTTTGAATGAAAGATTTTTTGGTTGATGGCCCATTTATTTTATATCAATAGCAGTTCATCAAGTTGAATAGAAAATGCATTAAATACAAATAATTTTAATGAATACGATGTAACTGTTTAAAATTAATGGTATATCATTAATGAAAAGATTTTATGTATTCAAGGCATACTGCTCTGATGATTGTAATTAAATCCAATGTAATAAATTGTAACTAACATTACGAATAAAATAAGACTTTTCTTTTTCATATCACATAAAAATTTGCAATAACGAAATCAGTGTTGTCAAGGGGTTTACTTAAATAAAATCCCCAAAAGGCACTAAATGAATTCCTTAATATATGCCTAAAAAATGCGGTAAAAATCTAAAATCCTGTACCCTTTGTGCCAAATGCATCACTAGAATGCTAAGTCGCCAAGAAAACATAATAATGAAACCACAATCAATAAAATATTCATTATATTGTTCGAAAAAAGAAGTTACGAATTCCTCTAATTACAATATTGTAACTCTAGAGAATTTGGCGAAATATTCCGGGTTGCAAGATTGGCGGCTTTCTCAAGGTTTTTTTTTTTTTTTTTTTTTTTTTTTTGCTAATTGTTTTAACATAACTAATTTACTTTGATTTTATATTATGCGTTTAAAAATATGAAACGTAAGGAATAAATGGTATCTTATTAACAAAATTGTTCCATAGAATCTTATTAGCAAAAAGATTCTATGGAACAAAAGTGATTAATATTTTACTCTTATGAAAAAAGTAGGCACACTAACATATGTGTGTAAGTTTAAAGAGATTGATAATTATCCTTTTCTCGCTCAGACTCCTTAAATTAACACGTATACATGAGTTGTTTTTGTAGGTCATTATCCTCCATTACCAGGAGCTCAAGATTGGAACAGTGCAGATGCAGTAGTGGCCATGGATGAAGAAGTGGAAAAATGGTAAAGCCGGATTAAATTCTTTCATTAGGCTCTCTTTTTAAAATAATGGTTACAAATACAACGATACATTTTCATTCTATTTTAAAGATCTCAATGTTATCATCCAAATTTATTCAAAGGAATTGTTAAACAATAAGAACTTCCGGTACTTGCGTATTAACGCCACCGCAGCTACAGATTTGGCGGATTTTAAGTACCGCCAATCTACACTTAAAATTTTTGTGACAAATCATAAAATATATAAAGCACTTTAATTAAAATCAAAACACTTTCAAAATTCAAAACACTTTATTTAAAAACAAAGTAGTCAATCGGATTTCGGGTGGAAATGGGCCGATATAGAGTTTAACATAGATTCAAAACAGTCTCTATTTTGGCGCATTGGCAGCTCTTTATTGGCGCATTAGTGCAACTTCTGCTGCGGTGGCGTTAATAAGTAGATACCGAACTTCCTATTCCGATAGAAGGAGATTTCACTTATATGAATTCTAAATTTATTTTTATTCGACAATATTGATACCCTTATTAAAGGCATCACACGACCCAGTGTTTAAAAACTCAATCAGAAAAATGTAAATTCAGGTGTAATTTGCAAAAGCGAGTATTTTCCCATAAGACACATAAATGCATGACAATTACCTCTAAAAGTTCTGCAGGTTAGCACAGTCATCCTCTCATTATTCGTCAGTGGGCTGTTCGTGGTATGTATAAAGGGAACAAAAGGCCCACCGATTAAAACAAACAATTCCACAACTGGCCTGACTCAATCGAATCTTAAAACTTAAAAAATGAAAAAAAAAATTTTTTTTAGATTAAATTCCATTAATAAATATCGATAGGTGCGCATTATTGCTTTAGTCAATTGATATCCTAAGTATGATATACATGTAGTACAAATTTTAACCAATTAATGATGGAAAGTTCACGATCTCACCTTGTCTTAGAGTACATGGTATCATTATATTAAAATTAAATATATATATATAATTTCTACTTAAAAATTTCAGTAGGATTTCAAGATTCTGTTAGAATATAACTCTTTAAGAATGTAACTATGCTTTCCCCTACACACTGGCAAAAGCACCCTCTTGTGACTTCAGGCACAGTGGTCAGCTGGCCTACAGACTCTCACCCGGAGAGGAAGTACATTTCGCGCAGAAGTGTTTTCGCGCAGCAGGGTTTTCGGATCAGAAGTTGAGTCTTTTCACGAAACTATAATTATCTTTTACTTTAAATATTGTTTATGTCTAATTAATGTGTGTTGCGTTTTTGGTATGTGTGGGTAATGGTATTTGTGTTGCGTTTAAGCATATTTAAAAAAACTGAGTTATCCATCATGGGCCTTAAGTATCTCAATCCAACCACATCCATTTCCAATCTGGCATCCAACGTATAGCACCTGTATAGGCCCATTTACAAGAATACATAAATATTTTTTCATTTAAACCAAAAATATCGAAAAAAATAGATATCCCGACACAATATTAGATTTTCAGTTCAAAGATCCAACTAACTATTAAATACCTAATTTAAAAAAAAAAAAAAAACTTCTGAATCTTTTTTAAATTGCTAGTGATTTTCTTTGCATTAAGGCTCAATAAATAGAATTTACTTGCTTCGCATTAAAATATCAAGCAAATTGATTTGACTTGTAGCAATAAGTGTAAAAACTCAAAATGAATAATTCACTTTATGAAACATGTCATATAATATATGTTTTTTTAATTAAGTTTGTAGTTAATATTATTTAAAAATAAACTACAATTTATAATTAATTGTATTAAATGTCAATATTCCATGCAATAAATGGTTCCTATTAAACTTGGTTCTTTATAGGAGACAAAAGAGCTTGGAAGCTTACCAAACTCAAGTAACATGTCTTACAAGATTGCAACAGGAAGTTTTAAGGCTTCATAACTTAGTGAGTTAAAATACAATAAATATCCCTTATTTAAATAATATAATGAAAAAATAGTACATAGAATATTATTTACCCAGAGATGTCCATTTAATTTTCATTCAATTATTATAGTACAGTAACCTCTCTTTAATCTAGCATTCAACAATTCGGCAAATTTTATAATCGAGCACCGATAGAGCCTTCGCTTTCGTATAGATTCGAGTATTTCTAAACATCGTTCACCAGATGGTGGCATAATGCTACTCATATTCCGCAGATATTTATATGTTCGAAATGGATTCAGAAAGTGTCTAAACAGATGTTTACCTATTTTAATTTATAGTGATTTATCTTTAATATTCCCCTTTACTATATTGACACTCTTAAATCTGGCATGAGCATGGTCTTTGAAAATACTGATTAAAGAGAAGTTGTGTTTTTATATATTAAATTATTAGAATAAC
Source organism: Caerostris darwini (assembly GCA_021605075.1). NCBI lineage: Eukaryota > Metazoa > Arthropoda > Arachnida > Araneae > Araneidae > Caerostris > Caerostris darwini. The sequence continues at coordinate 27,269 of BPLQ01012111.1, read as the reverse complement.
TAGTTTTAAAATAAAAAAAAATCGTAGATAATGCATGCATTAAAAAAGAGTATGACATGGAAAAAAATGGATATACATTGTTAAAAATCATGATAATAATTACTGACACCATGCACATTACATGAAATAAAAATACCACCATATTGAGAAATTTATAAAATCAGCATACAACCATTTTTTAAAAAAAGCTTTTTAAAGCAAAATTGCATACATTTTTTATATAATGAATTTGATTTGTGATTTTATTATTAAATAAATAATTTTATAATTAATAAATTCATTTTATTAAATGATTAAAATGAATATTAACAATTTGTTTTCTTTCAGCTGAGACGACAAGAATCTACAATACAATTCTTGAAAAAAGAAAACCAGAGACTTCAAGGAAGACTTACTAAAGGTTAGAAAATCACAAGCAATCACATCAATTAAAGCAATCACATCAATCTACTTTTTTAATGATATCATGAAAAATTTTTAAGATGAAGCTTTATTTTTATTTATTTGTATATATATTTTTTTACAATTGACAATTTTCTATAAGTTTTCATTGATTCTATCTATTTCAGTTGAGAGAAAATCTGCCCAAGCTTTAATCGATGTCCTAGAAAAAGAAGCTGCAGATTTTGAACGTTTCTGTGGCATTCAGTATCAAAGCGGTGACGAAAGATGACTTTCAAATATGTGCAAGTATTACCTTCAATGTAATGACTAAACATGTTATTTTCGTAAATGAATATGTTATTCTCTACATATTCTCTGCTTTAATCTGAGCTGGTTAAAACCATAACAGAACTTTAACAGAAATATCATTACTTATTTATGGTCATATGTTAGATTAATCCATGGATACCTTATTTAAGAGGAAATAAGAACAAAACCAAGATTTCATATAGTGATCTTGTTTTCCATTATTATAGCATGACAAGTTCACTTGTATTGTTGTTGTGGCTGCAGTTATTGGTATTAATTTATGTTCAGTAAGCTGGAACTAATTAAATGTGTGGAAATTGTTGATTTGAAACTTTTACAGTAATCTAAGGTTCATATGGAAAAAAAGCAAATAATGCCTCCTCAAAAAAAGAATTTATTAAATTATATGTCTTTTAAAGAGAAAAACATTTCCAGGAAGTTTGACTATAAAGTGCTTGTTGAAACATGTCTAATTAAATCATCCAAGTATCAAGTTTCCTCCTGACCAGCATCAAATTTAGTTCTAACACCTTAATGTTTAAATTATGGAACATTTTTTAGTTGATGCAATATGAAGTTAAGGGACCATAACAAAATTATTTTAGTATATCATTTTTTTGTGTGTGTGTGTGTGTGAAATTTCACCTATTTTATTAGAATTTTATAATGAGTTATGTTTAAATTAATTTATAATCCATGTGACAAATGTAAAATAACACCTATAATTATAAATAATAATTAAAATGCCTTTGAAACATATTCATAAAAACTTTATTCCCATTCCTTATAATGTATATAAAAATTTGTTGTATTACAACTGATTTTTTATACCAAATATATTTCATCATTGTAAAATAACAATTGCAAGAAAGATTTATCAAAATAAATATATACATTACATAACAGTAATAATTAACATATTGCATGTAATTCAATAACATACATATTTTTAATTATCTTTATTTGTTATTATTATATATTCATATTCATTCTCATTGTTTATTCTGAAATATTCGCTGTTATGGTTTTATACTAGTTTGTAAAAATAATTTTGAAAACCTTATATCTCACATGAGTGTTAATTGTAAAGAAGAAAATTTATTCAATAGTTGCATAGAATTTATTTTATTCAGTAAAAGTGTATAGAAAGTGAAAATTATTTTAAATTATTAATAACATAAGAATAAAAATGCAAACTTGCAACAATAACAAAATTAAAATTGCTTTTTCTATAACATTCCTGCATTTCAGAAATTAAAAATCATATCTCAGAAATGCCTTGAAATTTAAGAAGGTAAATATAATCAAGAATATACAAAATTAAATTTACTAATACAAATTTAAACCAAAGTATAACTTCCTCAATCTGAAAAGAAAATCTAATTGTCTGCTCACTGTATTGAAGGATATATAACAATAATATGATGTTAATAGTGTTTGGATTTCAAGAGTAAAACAATAATTCCAATTTAATACAAGTTTTATTTCAAATTTGATTTTGGAAATAAAGCTGACTGCCATATATCAATATTAGAAATATGTCACATGAAAAATTAATGTTAATGAATATTTTGTTTATTGTTATAAAAAAATTACTTAAAACAGACTTAAAACAGACTTAAAGTAAATAAATACTCATTTAGCTTTGATAAAAATAAAAATGTAATGAAAATTTTGAATTTATAAAGCATAACTATTTTGGAACATGGCAATAAAGACTAAAATCATTATAGAACACTGATTGTTTATTTTTCTTGAATACTGTACAACAATTTAAATGTTAAATTATAACAGGCCATGTTAATAAATGTAGATCATCTGTTCAAATTTTTCTTTTGTTTTTTGCTATAGTGTTCAATCTTTTCTTCTAAACTCTCTGAAACAAAAGAACAATAATATTTTTAATTGTTTGGAAATTATGACTATATCTTCTATATGACCAAGATTTATATATTAATTTTATTTACACTATAACTTCAACATACAATAAAACATAATAGCTATAAAGTATTGATATTTGAGTATGATACATTAATAAAAAAAATTTGTAATCCAAATGACAATATTAATATAAGACTCGGAAATCATTTATATTAATAAATAATATTACTTACAAAAATTAATATAAGAGTGCTTTAAAATTAATCATTATAAACTAACTTAAATAATTAGTTTTGTAAAAAAAATTTCAATGACAAAAAATGTATTAATTAATGACCAAAGTTTCATATGGTATCCTTACATATCAGTAATAAAATATAAATGCATAACAAAAATACTTATGTAAATATTATATTATAAAAATTATTCTTGGACATTTATTTAAATTATTTAATTTGCTTGCTGTTTAAAAAATGTGTTTTTCCTGATTTTCTCAAATATTTCGCTTAACATATAATATATTTTAATAAAAATGCTTTTTAACTTGTTTGCTTTCATGAAATGCACAAAAACATTTATAAGCATGTTCATTTATATAATTTATTTTACTAACATAATACTTTCAAGCCCTAACATGTTAAACTCTCTATGTAAATGTACTCTTTAGAATAAATACATGTATGTAAATCTTCTTCCATAAATGTCAACTTTACATTTTTCAGAAAGGTTCTTACTACCCAAAGAGCTTTCAGAAAAAAATATCATTGTTCATTTAAACTCAAAACACATTTACTCAAAGTATTATTCTTTGAACAAAAAAAATATGTGTAATTATGTCTTCATGTAACATATCTTTCCTTGCTGGTTATGTATATGACTATAAACATGCTTTGTATTGTGATATGAGTACATATATGAAGTTATGTACATCTCTATGCATTCAAAGTTTATGTATAGCTATATGAAAAATAAGCTTATGTTTTATACTTATTCAACTAAATGTATTTGCACTAAGAAAATATAATAAGAATCAAAACTGGGTAATGAAACTTATTTGTTTAATAAAATTTCATTTGATCTCTCAGAAGTATTTTTAATATAATATGTAACACATCTAAAAACCCATAAATATTAATAAACAACTAACATTAATTAATGTTGTTGTTGTAATGCAGCTGGCCAACACTTATACAGTTGTCGGTGCAGCACTTGCCTTAAGGCATCAAAGACATTACTCACTTAACACTACACAGGAGGTGCGTGTATCTTGAAGATAAGCTATGGACGTGAAGTAACAATGCCCCCACAATGCTCTACGATCATATTAGACCAGGACATACAGAGTAAAGTGGATTCCAACCATTACAAACATCCATGGCATCGCCAGGACTCGACCATTAAAGGCCCACATTAAGTAATGTTTAAAATTGTATCCATCTATCTAATTATAAAAAAGGCGCTTTATATTTTGTAAGAAAGCTTTGAACAGCATAAATACTTTTAAACTTTTTTTTTGGGGGGGTAATATCAATAATAAAAACTTACCACAACAGGGTCGATCCAATAGTCTTTTATAAATGCGAGATCTAACTCCAGGAATAAGGCATTCTGCTTGATTTAAAATTACATCTTTAGATGAAGACATATTCTCTAATTCATTCAACATCTTCCTAATGATGATTGTTCTTAAGAAAGAAAGAAAATATAATTAACTTTGAAATATATAAAACAATTTATTTCTCCTTATAATATCTTTGTCCAAATTATTTATTAATCATATCACCATTTACAACATTAAAATGGATAGAAATGAATATACAAACAAAGGCATAAAATTGTTTTAACATTTATTAAAAGAGAAAATTATTTCTATTTTAAGCAATGTATACTGAATGCAGAAAAAATCCATGTGAAAAATAAATGTTATAGTGTAAACAAAATAAGAATTACAAATGTGGAATTTTTAGCTAACAGAAACTATTACATAAGGTGATTTTAACAACATATATACATTTAATTAATATGTTTAAATGTATTTTTTTACTTGTTTCATTGATCTTCCTACCAGCTCTGTGAAGCCTTTTTTAGCACATCAATTTCAGAAGCTAGGATTTTACAATTTAAATCAATTTATGGAACGTTTTCAGACAAAAAGCTGATTATTTCTCGCATCTTTCTTAATGTTTGATATTCACTAACCTAATTCTACTCTGCTGTGACCAAATAAATTATAACAATACTCGATATTTGACTGTACAACATAAAACAACATTATTTCGAATAATTCATACTGGCATTCTTTCTCGTCCAAAAGTTTTTATTAGCAAAAGCTAAATCACTGCATTCTAATGAAAATTACAATATTATTAAACATACTTTTTAATAAAAGAGCATTTTAAACATGATATTTAGTAAAATAATTTTTTGATTTGGCATAAACAAAACAGTTATATACAATAGCATGCAAATTAATTAAAACATAACATTGACATCTGAACATACAAAGAATTCTAAAAATTATTTTCAATATGTTTATAATAAAAGTAATTAACATGACTAGTACCATGAGATAAACAAAATTTAAATTAATTGAATCATAGATATCTTTTTCAACCTTAACAGAAATAACATTAAACACAGTCTTCAGTTATTTGTGAAAATCTTATAAATATTACTTTCTCCAACTTATGTAATAAATTTGCATATCTTCTTAATGTGAGGACAACTATTATCCATACAGATGATCTGAGCAACAAAGCAGTTTCCTAAAGATATAAGCATTCACCATTTCACCAAAAACTTTTCATTTTAAAAATATTTTTACTAGTATTTTTCTTTTTTCATATCAAACCCCTCAATTTTCTATATTCTTCTACCTCCTATAGTCTGATCTATTATAGATTATGTATTATCATTTTGATACAAAAGCAAACTACATGTAACTTACTTTACAGATTGCTGAGTCCACATACTTTGAAGTTGCTTTACCACAAACTTCAAACATTCTTCATTATAAATCCATTCTACATCTTCATAGGATGTTTCAAATAACACCAATGGAATTTCTATTAAAAATGTTCTTATAAATTCAATATAATGCAACTGAAAACATTATATACAAATAATAATTATTGTAATTTTTTTTGTTAGAAAAAAAAAACATGTGCAATAATTACAACATAAAAAATAATCATGTGAATGAGTTATTTCCAAATTTTATCATAGATTTAATGATCAAAATTTATGGAATAATTACTATTATTATTATGAAATTTATTATATTACTTAAGAAATGAAAACAATAAAAAAACATATTTAATTACAATGAATATTGTTATACAAATAGCAATACCTATAACACAAAAATTTCATAATTTATTTTTAAATTTCGAGAAACATGCCTATTTTTCATGATATTTGTATTTCAAATTACTGAAAATAATTTAGAAAAGAAAGCAATAACTATAATATAAAAAATATTTTTATAAATTACTTATTTTCAAATTATAATAAACATGGAGATTTTTTCATTATCATAATTTACCGATAATATAAGTCAATATCATCACATTACAATTACTGAAAACAATTTTTTTACATTTAGATTTATTAAGCTTATTACTGACTCCCACAAAATAAAACTACACTATCCATTTAAATATATTTTTTTTAAATAATGTTGATATTTAGTAATGTTTAAGATTTTAAGATAAATGAATTTCTATTGTTGCTTCAATTTATTTACTAATAAATATCTCATTTATTACTATCTTTTCTTCACAAAATTCCTTAAAAACAATTTTACATTTTGAAAATTAAATATAAGAACTCTATGTATTTACCTAACTTTATTACCTGATGCCATGTCATATTGTGGTTTTCTTGGAAAATTTTCAACATCTAACAACTGATCAATAATCTGAAATTGATGATTATGATTATTAATAATACTACTGATATAATTTATAAACTGCAAATTATTTGTTAAAAATTTCTAATGAGCCTATCCAGCAGTCTGAATGATCATGTTATTAGGGGGCCCTGATGTTCAGCAATTACTCCTCTTACCATCATTATCCTGTGTCTGGTTTGCAGAGTAAATAGCTACAAGTTGTTTCTGTTTACATTTTTCTTTTTCACTTCTGGATGTTGGAGTTGCAACAATCTTCTAACTTACAATTTTAAATGGTTAATTCTAGCATATTAAATTTTATTTTAGCATCACTGAATTCAGAGAAATGAACTAACTACCAGATATAATGTGGGGGAAAAAAACACAAAACAACTTTGGCATTTTAAGAAACACATGGAAAGAAAAATTTTGATTGCAAATTTTTTTAATGGGGGGGGACCATTTTAATGAGATCAGTAGCTTAACATTGTGACCACTGAATTGGTTAATAACAATTGTTATAAATATTCTTTTATCTTTCCAACATTTGTTAAACAATTTTACATAATATTTAAAACTTCCATAATAAATTCTCAAAATGAAATAATTTCCATTTATAATGACCAAATAATTAAAACAAATAGTATTAAATGCTAGAAAATTCAATTAATATTACTCATATAAAGGAAATACTAGATCATATTGGAGATGATCAAAGCTTAATTTCGGAAGAAAAAAGTTGTAGATCAAGAAAGATTATGTTGTAACAATCTATTTCCTGTTTCAAGAAATAATCATACTTTCGAAGACAATCCTATAGTGTTCTGTTAAAAATAACATTAACCTAACTAACATTCAAAAAATTAAAGTGAAATAAATGCATCACTTTTAATATGCATGTGAATGTTTTTCTTTAATATTTTCTATTCCTAAATTTTTTATTTAAATATCTATCTAATGATTTAGGAAGGTAATAAATAAATTATAGATACTCATGCAGTATTACGTATTCTTAAACATTTTAAATAGAAATATAATTTAGGAAAATATTAAAAAATTAATAGCTATTCACATTTAAAAACTTACACAATAAACACAGAAGTATAGATTGCAGTTTTTTTTTTTTTTTTTTAAGCCTACTTTTCTGATTAGAAATAAATCATTTTGTCACATCTTACATCACAATCTTCTTTTCCTTGACCAATAAGAAATAACAAGGATACTATACAGCGTATTTGATGCCACAGAAATGCCTGACCTACTACAGTGAGTTCTGCCAACTCATAAGGTCTATCATCACTGCAAAAAAAAAAAAAAAAATCATATTTTTTAAAATTAAATATAATTAGTAATTATTTATATCAATAAATTTATAAATCAATAATGAATAAAATATCAATTATAGACATATTCAGTAGATTGGGAAACAAAGAAAAAGTATATTGATTAATTTTATCATGTTATACTTTTAACAACTTAAGTTTAGAATTATAGAAAGTAAGATTTAAAAGCAAGTGTGTTTGGTTTGATTTTGTTAGTCGCTCTACTGTCATTTTTTTTTTTTTTTTTTTTTTGCACACTTTAGGCTAATTAGACTGGGAACTACAGTTTAAAGTGAATTCTGAACCACTAACAAACATCCATGTCATTTCCAGGATTCAAACCTGAAGCCTGTGGTACCTAAGGCCAGAGTACTAGCCAATGAAAGCACATGTGATCTTAGTAAATAAATTTATAACCACATTGAAACTATTTCAATTACTTATTGCTTGAGTGATTTACACATATTAAATATAATAGCTTCTTATCACATTTCATCTTATTTCTTTTTTTACAACCAAATCAACTACCAATCCAGATTTTTAATAATAAATACCTTGTATTAAGAACTGTGATGTCAAGGCTAAAAATTTTTCTCCAATAGTTTACTACACCATTTCCAACATCCATCTTACAAATATTTCTGAAATCATGTTCTCCAATAAGTTTAGATCCTCCTTCTTGCATTTTCTGGTTTATAATGAAATAATAATTATAACAAAAGCAAATATTATCTACACAAATAACTAAAACAATTAAACATCGGAATTTGGTAAGAATTATTTTGTGAAAAAAAAAATTATTTAACACATCACATATTTATCAGATTTACATAAATTTTTAGGGCATTATATATCATTATATGTATATGAATAAATATGATAGTAAAATTTAAAGTCAAACCTAATGACTTAAAATTTAATTAATAATAACCCAACCCATTAAAAAATTATAACTTTTAAATAAAAATATACAGAAAATGTATATTTTATAACTTTAAACTTTAAATTTAAAAATATAAATTTACATTAAAACCATAATTATTATTTTATATACATACAATATTTAGCTGCATATGACTGCATTACTTAGGATTGAATAAAATTTATTACAGAAGAAAGTTGAAAATAATAGCATTTGTTTGTTTATTTAAGCAAACAATAATTTATTAAATTGTTAAACTAAAATTAAGTTAACTAAGTTAGTTAAATTAAACTAAAATTAAATTTAAACTAAGTTAATTTTTTAAAATACTCACTATTAATTATTACTGTTTTCACTATCTATCTAATAAATACATTTTTATTATTATTTACACATTAAACTAATTTGCAAATATAAAGAAGGATTCTTACTTTAATATCCAATTTTCCAATAGGGAACCAATATTTATATGTCCGCCTTTTGCAATCAAACCTAAATATAAGCATATATAAATTGAATCTTTATATATGTACAAATAATGCCGACTTAAATGTAGTCACTTCATAAATAGTATAAATATAGTCACTTAAAAAATAATCACTTTTGTAACTAAAAGCTAACTTAATTAAATTTGTGATTAGAAATAAACACATTTTAAGATATAACCTGGCACTAAATGAAGTTTCAACAGGAGCCCAGGCGATAACTTTTATCTCATCTGGTAGAACACGATTTAAAATAGCTGGATAATCAATTTCTTTATCAGAAACTGAAACATTAAAAAACTATTTTAACACTCTTTAAATCAAACCCTGATATAATTTTTAAAATAATACAAAAGTTAACATGGATTTATTTTACATTAATCATGCCTCTGCATTTGATGAAACATTTTAAAAGCTACAATTTTAATATACTTAAAAATATACACTTTGACAAAGAATCGCAAGTAAAACTAAGTTTGGTTTATTTCAAAAATATATTTGAATATTTGTTGCTTAGAATTGAAAATCCTTCTAATACAAGTTAAATAGTTTAATAACTTATTCACTTTAAAAAAATATTATATAAGCTCTAGAGTTTCTTAAAATGATTTATTTATATATCTAGAATATTTGTATCAATTTGATTAATAATAAATTTTACAAAAATTTTATGCTTTGTACATTTTATCATTAAGACCTTTTTATTGCAAAGATTATACTATGTTGAAATGTGTTGCCAATATTATGTTGAAGATGTATTAAATATAACTGTATAATAAAACAATAACAAAAATCATTTCAAAATTATGAAAAAAGATTTTTTAAAAAAGCATTAAAATGCAATAATATTTTTGATTAATTATACACATAAAAATATAAAAACTGATAATCAAACATCACATCATTAATAAAATAAAATATTTGTTTAAATTTATAAAATGAATTTTTAACCTTACTTTTCAAATTAAATATTCAAAATGGACTCAATATGTTCAAAGTCAATATGTTCATTAGGTTTTAGACAAATAATATGTATAAAAATTTCTCAGAAACAGTTATTTTTTAATGACTCTATGCAAAAGAAATATATTTATCTTATTATAAATTTAAGTATTCATTCTCTTAAACAATTCACCTTTATGCATATCTTCTTTAAAATCTTCAGGTGTAATGATACCTTTTCCTTCCAGCAAGTTACTTCGAAGATCAAGTGAAATAACCTAAAACATTTTTTTTTTTATTAGTAGTAGTATCTAGAAAATAATAAGTTAAGCACATAAATAAATAAATTACAATTCATTTCTGGTAAAAATAGGAAACTTGTTTAGAAAAAACAATGGGAAGATTCACAATAGTTATACATGAATGTTATGCGATTTATATGAAAGTAATTTTTTATTATACTGACTTACTTATCATCTAAATATTATTTAAATAATGCATTACAAACTGTAATAATAATATTATGTTTATTTTCTCATCTTATAAATAAATATTTATTTTATTTTATTTTTATATGTTTATGAAAATATATATTATATTAATATGTTTATAAAAATAAATGCATACAAAAAAAATATATAAAAAAGTAAAAAGTAAAGAAACATTTACTTCAGATTAAAGTTAATTGAAAATAACTCATTCAAAACGTTCTTTAGAAATTATTTAACCTTCAAATTGTATTTTTAAAAATTAATATACATGTAGAAGGAATTTCTATCCTATTCAATATTTCCATACATTTTAGACAGCTTTCGTAAGTCCTAAAACATATAATTATTCAATTTCAATTAAATATTTTTATTTGTTTTTATTATTCAAATCAAAACTTTTATGATAAAATATCTTGCTATATGTCTGTTTTATATTTGTCTGGTAGCAAAATGCAAGTTGTTGTTTTTTTTTATGTGTATGAGCTTGCAAATTAAATTCTTTATTAAATGCATTGTATTTAACTATTGAATAAATTTACCTGAGAAAATGCAGACACACCTTTATCCGTACGTCCACAGCGATGATAATTGGAAGTTTCCCGTGATTCTAAAAGTTTAGTTTTTAGCAATGCATTAAAAAGGTCTGCTTCTATAGTTTTTTCAGTGTGAGATTGGACAGCAAATCCACAATAATCCCACCCAAGATATAAGAATTTAAGAGCTATATGTCTTTTTTTATACCTGAGGAAAGGAAGGTTTTATTATTAACGAAAATGCATCAATATAAAAAGAAAAGTAAAATACTATGAAAAAAAAATTTTTATAGAAATACTATAAAGACAAATAATTTCCAAAATATTGAACTTTCATAAATATTAAAAAATATAACATATTTTTTTTCTAAAATCCAGTTTCTAAACTTCTTTCATTTAAGGAATATTTTCTTGGTGATTAAAAATTATCTTATAGATAATATTTCCAGGAAGTTGTAAATTATTCTTTAAAATTTTAGATGAAGGATTTAAATGATTTAATGGTTTAATTTTTAAGATTGAAAACACACTTTACTATAAAATTCAATTGATATTTTATTTAAAAACTAGTTAAAATGACTTAATGGATTTCAGAATATAATAATAACAAATTTATAAAATTTTGAAATAATGATAAATTAACACAGTTCGGATCATTACAGAAATCATTATCAGAAAAATTTATAAATATTATTTTTGATCAATATTTTTTTTCCTCCAATACCTTAGAACAAAAAAAAAAAAATAAATGTTTATGTATGATATTTTTATTTAAATAGCATTGCAATCAGTTCAATTAAAAAATCGGTTTTAAAACATATAAATAATCAAAATATATAAATTATTAGCATGTATGCAGAAACAGATAAAAAATAATAAACTATTTGTGTATACAACTCAAAACTATTTGAAAATTTATAACAACTTGTGATAACAGGCTAATGACATAGAATCAGAATATATTAAAAAATTTAATTATCCTTGTTGTGCCTGAAAAATAATACCTATACATATATAAATATCAACAGTACTTGTTTGAGACTTAACTTTAAAATAATGTTCTTTGCTACAATTATGAATCCATCAAAGGAAACAGTGAATCTGCCTTCATCTGTTTATCTACTGATTTTTAAATAATCCATTCCTTTATAATTCATTCTTGTTGCATTACTAAGAAGTAAAATATTTTTATTTAAATATTATACTGGACCATTTATAGAAATTATCATCTAATCATAAGTCGTTTCATCAAAATTATAAATTACAATTCCTTTAACTGAACTAAAGGAGACACTGAGCTACAAACTTTGTTAGTTATTTTTAATAATAATATAGTTTAATGAAAATATTTTCATATAAATGTTTGGTCAAATAATCATAAATATTCCAAATGTGGTCTTAAAATTTCTTTTAAAAAAAGCACACATATTATTAGCAATAAAAAAACAAATAATATTTTAATTCCTAAATTTATAAAAAAGATTTGGCATACCAGTTTTTGAAATTTCAATAATTGTTAATTTTTGTTACACAGAGAATAAACATTTTAATTTATTGAAATTTTAAATAAAACCAATAACATTTGTATTACTTGAAATATATGACAACTCAAAAACTGTATTTTAATGAGATACCTTTGCATAAAAAAACATTTTTTCATAACATAAGAGAAGTTGCATAATTATTTGAAACAGTATTAGAAATTATTTTTCAATACAATGATTAATATAGATTTTTTAGTGCTCTAATGAATAAAAAAAAAGTAAAATAAATTACAATTAAGCAAAATAAATTACAATAAAACAAAGATCACATTTACCTTTTAAAATCAAATATGGCTCGTTCTGGCTTCTTTACAATTTTATTAGATTCTTTTCCATTGTGAGTTTTTAATCTTTTAATTATAGAAATTAATTCCTAAAAAATGAATTTTTATACAGCAAATTGTTACAAAACAAATTAAAAAATATTGCAAAACAAATTAATATTTTTCCCAAGATATAAAATAGATTTTGGTAAATAAATATAACAGGCAAGATTAATATTGTAGAAAAATATGAAACATTTTAAAAATTAATATATAAAGATTTTAAAAATTATTCTCCAGTCTTTTCAATAATAACTACTAATCAATTTTTATACATCATTGACAAGAAAAATAATGCTTTTAAAAAATTTCAAACATGCTTTCAATGAAAATATTTCATTGGATAATTAAAACAATAAATTTTTAAAAACATTCTTTATTTCAATATTTAAAAGTCTGAACAGTTTTAAAATCAAAATTATACATATAATAAGGTAATTTCATATAGAATGCAATTTGTATGACATCATGAAATGGAAACAACATTTTCAAAGTTTACAATATCAGAAATTGTGCTTTGCTAATGATACTTTCTCATAGTATTATATATCAATGTTTCAACTACATGTTAATTTCTGTATATTTCTGTATATGTTCTGTATATTCTGTCATGTTATTTACATTTTAAAGAAATAATATATATGTTTAAAAAATATATAATATAGACATGACACAGTGGATGTGATATAAAAGCACCTATAAGAATGTTTCATATTTATTTACAAACCCCATTATTCAAATAGTGTCAAAATAATCAGTAAAGCTCTTCTTATGACAGGACTGTTACATTTTAACATAACATAAAATTATACAGTCCATTAGTACAGAATTCTTGAAATAGTAGTTAGGAATGCCATTTTTTTGACAATAAGCATTAAATCTATTAATGAGGAAGTACCAGATTTTCTATTAAAAATTTATAATTAAATTATGATTAATAATTTAAGTACATTTTTAAGTTGCTAAAATTATATGCTTTTCCATAAAATGCAAATAAAAGTCTTATAATTCAAAAGTCGTTAGTTTATATTTTATTATTATTATTATTTTGCTTAGATTTGTATTTATAATGTAAAAACAGTATATGAAATGTTATATTCTCATCCCCCCATAAATATTGTGCAATGATCTTTTACAAAAATTACATTTTATTTCATTTTTACCATTTGTTATGAAAAGATTATCTAGATATTCATGTTTCCTTTTTTTATATTTGAGAATATATATACATAAAAAGGTTTAAATGCAATTATAAATGACATATTTTTATAATTTCAATTAATCCAAATGTCATTAATTATTAAATCAGTGAATAACAATATTTATGTTAAAATGTATGATAAAATATTAGGCAATTTTAATAAAAACATTTTGTTTTTAGAAATATACTACTGCAAGAGTAAATAATATTTTATATTTGCATTCTAAAATCTTATTCTAATGTTTATATGACTATAACAATAACTTAAAATTAATTAAATAAATCTTAAAATACAATTCTTTAAATAATATATGATAAATAACTAGGATAAAAGTTTCTAAGCTCTTAAAAATAAATTTAAAAGTTTATTCAATGCAATTATATTAATCAATTTAAGTAAATGAATTAAACATGTACTACATAAGAGCCTTGAATTTACTGCAAGTTTGGTAATAAGAAACACAAAAATGTTTACAAAAAAACTATCTTCATAAAGATAAATATACTTCTACTACAGGTGCATAGTAATAAACATGCAGCAAAACACATTTTAATATGAGTTCCTAAATATTTTTAAAAAATTAAAATATTCCATACTTAACTTACCAACTTAGAAAGACTTTCTAAATCTTCAGGGATTTCATTATTTGTTTCCATTTTTACTTTTGTATTAAAGCAGCTCTATAAGAATAAAAGCAGAGAATTAATACAAATACCGTCTTTTATTTTAATATATTAATGTATCAATACCCTTTTCTGTATCATAAACTTTTTTTACTTAAATTTTCATACCTCTTAATGAGAAGAAAAAAACTTTAACATTTTATACATATTAAATATAGTATGCAGAAAGTAATTATATTTTTACATTAATGACATTGCATGCTTAAATTGGCATTTCATATGGTAAAAGAGTATATGTAATTTAAAAAAATGAGAGTGGCATAATGTTACTTCAACATCATAAATATAAATAATAAATAATGCTGTCAAAACTGTGTATATGGAAAAGAACTTCCTTTTAATGCTTTTACTGAATATAGTTTTCAAATAAATAAATTTAATGAAAA
This sequence comes from Caerostris darwini, assembly GCA_021605075.1. Lineage (NCBI taxonomy): Eukaryota > Metazoa > Arthropoda > Arachnida > Araneae > Araneidae > Caerostris > Caerostris darwini. The sequence continues at coordinate 11,970 of BPLQ01012111.1, read as the reverse complement.
TTAATTTTGCCAATGTGAATTCTGTCACATGGATGAGATGAATAGTTTCAAATGAATACAAAATTTCAAAATAAAATGCAAAACAAGAATAAATAAAAATAATCTTAATTAAAGAAAGTTGAAAAATGTAAGCCCAGAAGAAGAAAAAAGGCAAATATTAAACATTTTTAGAAAAACTCCTGAAACATAATGAATATTTCTTTTCTGAAACAAAGAATAATTACTAAAAGAAATTTCAGTCAGATTTTATGACACAGAAAAGTATATAAATATCCTAGAAAACTTCAGTTAAACTACAAGGTACCTATTGTCTGCCCACCATGAGAACTTTTCCTGCTAAATCTGGAGGATGGCAGTTTCTAAGGGAACATGTAAATGATCCAGAGTAGACAGGCTATCGTTCAAGTTTGTCACATTAGCCCTATTAGCTACATAATTATATTTCACCAGCAGAATTTCATTTTTCGAGAAGAAATTCATCACTTAATAAAACTAGTAATCCACCACAACAACTTAGAAATAGGTGTGTGAAAATGTATTGCTGGGAGATTGATACCAAGAAATTAGCAGCATAGGAAAATGATAAGGGTTGTAACAACAGTGTAATTTAGCATTTCTAAAAACAATTGGGTTATTGTTCTATTTTCCACATTTTCGAGTAACAGGTGGAAAATAGATAGGTAACAACCGACCCTTGAAACAAACTCCTTTCAACTGATAAAATGTGGAATATACATTTCCGACTCTTGACAGGACATGAATTTCTTAATAAACACACTTGCACTGCATTGATGTATCTACTAATGATATCTGTCCTTTGTGCTCATCAGGTGAAGCTATGGACTTTTCACATTTGACAACATACACTGCACTTGATTTTATGACTTTTAACTCTGACAACTTTACCAAGGCTAAATTTTATTGGGCTGCTAGAGTTCTTATGGCGGATATTGCTACAGTTTGATGTAGGGGGAGGGGGGAAACATTTTCGAGTAACAGGATATTACATTCTTTATCAACTAGTCCATCATTTTTTAAATTGTATTTTGCAGTCATTGGATATTTAACCTTCATGCAATATGGAACATTATCTATATATGTAACAATTTTTCATTGTAAATTTTGTATCACCCATTTAGATTTTTATAATTTATTTGGTTGTGGTAATCTCTTTTAGTTTAAGCTTTGTACACCAACTGAATAGCAAGAATAAATTCTAAAGACAATCCAGCATGCAAAATGAGTTTGTTCTTCAAATTAACATTTATTTAAGGTCTTAAAATTGTGCCATTTTGCCATCATTTTCTAAATATTACATTCAATCCATATTTTATCAAATTACAATTTGTAATTCCTTGATCTTTTGCAACTAGTCTCTCAGTTCACCATTATATCATCCTTACAATCTTTCTGTTCTCCAAGCTTTACAAAATTGCAACTTTTAATCTAATTATATCATCAAACTACTCAAAAATCAAATTCATACCAAATTCAACTGTAATTTAATAATTAAGTTCATTTGGACTCAAGGGCATGTTGGCATCAAAGAGAATGAACTAGCTGACTTTGTAGAAAAATCAGTAGCAAACATTATCACTTTTCGTATGAATCTATGGAGGATCTTCTATTCCAAAAACAAATCAAACAAAAAATACACTCAGCAAAAGCAAAGCAAAAAATACACTCAGAAAAGCAAAAAAAGTGTCTAAGCAAAAAATACACTCAGAAATTTATCTATTTAAATAGCCTTAAACTTTGTTATGGATTTCTTCCAAAAAATCAAAAAGAAGAAATTCTACTTTTTAGATTTTGCACAAAAACATACCCATCAAATGCTAAACTCTATTGATTTGGTCTAGGCCCATCTCCTTTGTATCCATTCTGCAATAAACCAGAAAATTAAATATGAAGAACCATAGAACCAACTGCAGGTCACTTTTGAATACAAAGTTCGGTACTTATGTATTAACGTCACCGCAGCAGAAGTTACGCTAATGCGCCAATAAAGAGCTGCCAATGCGCCAAAATAGAGACTGTTTTGAATCTATGTTAAAATCCATATCGGCCCATTTACCACCGAAATCTGATTGACTACTTTGTTTTTAAATAAAGAGTTTTGAAAGTGTTTTGATTTTAAATAAAGTGTTTTATATATTTTATGATTTGTCACAAAAATTTTAAGTGTAGATTGGCGCCACTTAAAAACCGCCAAATCTGTAGCTGCGGTGGCGTTAATACGTAAGTACCCAAAGTTCAATCTTTTGCTTGGATATTCGATCTAACTGAGGATGCATGTTACAAGAATGTAACAATACTTCCATTTTTTTATGAAAAGTCTCATAAAAGTCAACGAACAGAAACTTCAATTGTCTTTTATGTTGTTTCTCGTTTGTAAAAAGTGCTATTCAAAATTTATCATTTTTCCAATTTTATAGTGTTGTGATCTACCTGATCAATAGCTTCATCAGTTTATTTCAGTTTTATATTTATATTGCTAATTTCTTTTCTTTTAGTTCCCAGAAATACTAAGCTCTATTTCGTTTCATTCAAAATAATGTTCAAAGCACAACATGAAATTTATTAAATATGACAAACTATCATGGAATAAGGAATTTGGGGTTTTTTAATTGTTTGATTAGAATTTACCATTTATCATCACACTTTCATTTGCAGAATATTTAGATAAATTGAGATCAAGCAACTTGTGTGAACATAAATCTCAAAGAGCCTAGACAAGTCAAGTCGTAAGTAATTATTTCTCCAAAACACAACATTGGGTCTTTTGATGAATATTAGATTTTTATTTTAGTATTTCTTCCAGCAAATAATCCTTGCATGCTAACGTTTTCGCAGTGATTCCTTAATCCATTGAATGTTTAATTTTTTCTATAATATAAAGTTATTTTCTTAGTGATAACACTATTCTTTGATTCTCAGATTATTTATCATACAATACACTTGTTGAAGTCATCCCCCCATTATTTTCACAGTTACCGAAATAAAACCTACTTTTGAAATAAATTTTCTGCACTGGAAGTAAAATTGATTACATGCAACCATTATCCAGTAAACAAAACAAAAAGTTATGATAAACCTGGAGCTTCCCAAGCGGAGTGCACTCGGTTACAGTTATTGCTTTTGCGCTCAGTTTTTCATGGTGAAACGAACTAGTCGTATACTATTAGAATCAAGAGAACACATACATCACACTAATCATTTGACAAATATTTTTTAATTTTTTTATATATTTTATATCTTGCATCAACATTATTCATTTATTTAAGTCTTTGAATTGCTGCTCATTTTGCTAAAAAAAAAAAATATTTTAAATATCTATGCTTTTCAGGAAATAAAATTTCTGAACTTTTCACTACAATATTTATTTTGGTAATTTTCTAAGATGAATATTAAAAGTTATTTTTGAAATTATCAGTTAACAGAGAAAATTATTTATTTATAATACAATATTTGTATTAAATGTATCTAAGCTATACACACACAAATCTAAAGCAATGCAAACATAAAAAAAAAAAAATTTTATGCATTTAGAAATGTAGAATTCTATAATAAACATCCCTAATAACATACAATAAAATAATAAAAATCTCTCTCTGTAAATATATGCAACAGGGGCCTGAATGGCCGTGTGGCTAGCGCTCTGGCGCTCGGTACCACAGGTTTTGGGTTCGAGTCCCGGCGGTGCCATGGATGTTTGTGGTGGTTCGGAATCTACTTTAAACTGTAGGTCCCGGTCCTAACAGGATCGTAGAGCGTTGCGGGGGCATTGTTACTCCGCGTCCGTAGCTTATCTTCAAGTTACACGCGCCCCCGGGTAATGCAAAGTGAGTACGTCTGTGCAGCGCTTGCCTTAAGGCATCCAAGACCAAGCTGTCTAAGTGTTTGTCAGCTGCATTAGAACAATATATATATATATACATATATATATATGCAACATCCATATAATAAACATATATAAACTCCTTGTAAATTGTGATTTTAATACTTTTTTAAATGAAAGCTGCGGTTAAAACAATCCAGTGAACTGTTCATTATAGTTTTATTTAATATTATCAAATTTTATATTCTTTTTAAAATTATTTTTTCTGCAGTAAAAAATTCTTAATATAAAATATCGCTTCCAAAAGGCATTTTTTTCCCATTCATCAGTGATTATCATTTGTTGTGTGCAATGTTGAAGATTTAAAAGCAAATTAGTGTACTACAGTGTACAAAAAGTAAGACCAATTTTCAATTTAAAATTCCAGGGGCTTATGGAATTTCAATTTTTTTTTCTTTTTTAGGTTCCTGGCATTGTCCTTGACAACTATGAGAAATTTGACGTCAAAATATTAATTAATGTATGAGTTACATTCGGCTTTGTGAGACGCTAAAAATGATTTCGGCAATTTTTGAAATGCGCATTGTGCCCGGATGGGATTACTTTGAAGGCAATGAAATAATTTTGGAAGAATAAATAAAGAGTTTTTGAAAAAAAAATAATTGGTCTAATATTTTGGGCAATGTAGTATAGTCTATTTTATCATGAAATATTAAAGATTATTGTTGGAAATAACATAACCTTTGCTCATAAATTTATTTATGACTTTACAGGGTTTTTTAAATTTATTTTTTTAATTATTTCTTTTATTGCCGAGTAGAAATTAAGCAAACTAAACTTATACTTTAACAACATGCATATCAGAAAGATTTGCATTCAATGAAATATGTGTGCCTTACAGATTCGAAGAATGGCATCGATTGATTTCTTACTTTTTTAAGTTGGCTGAGATTATTTGGCTGAAAATCCAACAGTTTGCAAAAAATTATATTTCACTGTTAAAGAATAATATATATATATATATATATATTGATTATATTTTATATAACTCCACAACTAAATTTAAAAAAAAAAAAAAAAAAAAAAAAAAACACTACCTCTTTTTGTCCCCTTACCATATTGACCGAAATAGCGAGATGTTTTATCTTTTGCAACTAAAACCTTTTTACTTTACAACTAAAAAAAAAAAAAAAATTCTAAATTTAAAAAGTAAAAAAAAAAAAAAAATGTTACTTATCCTGTGTGATATTTCCTAAAACTTTTTATTGTCTTAAATTTTCTTTTATACTATTTGGGCAAGATTTCTATTAGCCTTTACCACTTTATCATAGCCATGCTTTCTCATCATTTCTCCAAGGGCCTACAACAAGATAGAAGTTTACAGCCATGGAGCTTTGTAAAAACTTAAATCGTCGTCTACCCCACAAAATGAGCCTGAAACTTCCCGAGGAAATATTCCCTACAACAAGGATTTAAATTCCTTAATGATCCTTTTCATTGTAGCAGCCAGCCCAGTTTCTAACCCTTCTAAACCATGCAGTGGAGAAAACGACTAAAAGATTTTTAACTCATGCAGTGGAGAAAAAGAAAAGCAACTCTCGTCATGCAGCTCAAGATTTATAACTCTTCCCCATTCAATTCGTAAATATAGTTTGTGCCTTGATGAGAGGGTTTTCGTGAGCAGCAATGGTAATAGTGCTAACCCCGCTACTTGTAGGCGGGATCATGCCTTTAATTAGCCATGTATACTTTACTTTACATGTTTTCTAATCTCAGATAGGAGTTTAAGGCACCTTCGGCCCAAGGTACTCCGTTAACCCGAAAATCGACAGTACATTAATTCTGTTAACAGCTATTTAAAAGGATGTGTTGAATCTTACATACCCAGATTTAAAGAAAGCTATATGAAAAAGATAGCTATATGTTAAAATGCTATATGATTAATAGATTTTGACGTAGGCTATAGTGACATTACTGATGCCATAATTGTTGTCATTTTTAAAATATAATATTTATGGATATTCAATTAATCGTTTTTTTTTTTTTTTTTTTTTTTTTTTTTTTTTGGATAGAAAATGGGATGTTAGGACAAATACGAAACGAGATTTGTTTAGGTTCTGGCAAGACTCTATTAAAGCATTGGTGGCACAACGATCGTTTGTCGTAAAATCAGTTGCCGGAGAAGAAAATAAAAACTGAATAGGCTTATAAATTTTTACAAATTTTATAGATTCTTGACAAAATATATTGTAAAATAATTGAGAAGTACAGGTTTTACATAACGCTCTTGTAGGATAATTTATCTGCATAGATGAGAATTAGCAGTCAACTCCAATTGACGAAATGAAAAACCAATGGTTACTTTTAGCAGTAGTACTCGCCTTCGACGCTAGATGTCGGTCATTTTTTTTGTCAATGTAGTGAATTTATGTATGTATATTAACTGTATGTGTGTAGATTAAGAGTCTCTGTATTGCCAGCTGCATTAGAACAACAGTTGAAATTTGTCTTTGGATATAAGAAGAAATTTTTAGCAGTGGTACTCACTAAAAAAACCTGTTAATTCTCATCAATGCAGATAAATTACCCTACAAAACCGTAATGTAAAACCTGTATTTCTCAATTTTGTTCTATTATATTTTGACAAGAATCTATAAAATTTGTAAAAATTTATAAGTCTATTCAGTTTTTATTTTCTTCTGCGGCAACTGATTTTACAACAAACGATGGTTGTGCCACCAATGCTTTGATAGAGTCTTGCGAGAACCTAACCAAATCTCGTTTCGTATTTGTCCTAACATCCCATTTTCTATCCTAAAAAAACGATTAATTGAATATCCATAAATATTATTTTTTTAAAATGTCATTAATTGAATATCCATAAATATTATTTTTTTAAAATGTCACAACAATTATGGCATCAGTGATGTCAAATCTATAGCCTATGTCGAAATCTGTGAATCATATAACATTTAAACAATTGCTTTCTTTTAAAACCTGGGTATGTAAGATTCAACACACCCTTCTATAAGAATTCTGATAACCAGACTATTGACAGTAGTGTCTAAATTATGCTGCTATTTAAATAATTAATGTTTTAGAATTTAGTGGTAGATAAAATTCTTGCTTAGAATTCAGTGGTAGATAAAATTCTTGCTTAGAATTCAGTGGTAGATAGTCATGTTTAGTCTTCGAAAAAAAAGAAAAACAAATGTTTATTCCTTTATATGTACGAGCAATCGTTAGAAAAAGAAACAATATCCTAGAATTAAGAACCCGAAAAGAATATATATATACATATATCTATGTGTTCTGCCAGAATTCCATTGTACTTTTAAAAAAAATATTTAAAAAAAATTGCTTTTGGAAAAAAAAAAAAATTGGATACTAATAAGGATTTATTATTGGATTAATTTTGGTTGAAGTTTGCAAGAACGAAGACTGCTCAATGTAGGAAAATAATAGTTATTATTATTTGAAAGATAGATAAATTAAAATTGAAGAGGAAAGTTATAAGAACTGCTATTACCAAATTGTTGAATAAAGTAGAAGGTGAGATTAATGACTCAAAAATCGATGAATGCACTTTAGAAGAAAATCTAAATTTGTTAAATATTAAATCAGAAGAGTTAAATAAGTCAGACTTAGAAATTGAAGAATTATTTAACGCAGAATTTCACACCAAATAGGAATACATTAAAAAAATAAATGTTTGGCAATCCAGAATTTAAAGAAAATTAAAAGAACAAAATAAAAGTTAAGTTTAGGCCGAAAACGGAAGTGTGACAGGCAGTAATGAATCTATGAATTATAATAAAAAAATTGTACGCTTGTCTAAATTAACTATTTCTAAATTTAATGGTAATAGTATTCAATGGAATAGATATTGGAATTCCTTTAAAGTAGCTGTTTACAACAATATACTTCTATCGAAAGTAGAAAGGTTTAATTGTTTTAAATCTTATTTGCGTGGAAATACATTATACGCAATCGATAATATAATAATACACACTCATATCAACAAACTTTTAAATCTTAATCCTGTTCGCAGTTTGAAATCCCTCGATGTGAAACCGGAAGCTTATGGTTCAATGTTAATTTCTGTATTATTGAAAATCTTGCCACCCGATATTACTCTTGAATTTAATCTCATAAACATTTATTCTTCTGATGCTGATATTTCTCAAAAAGGAAATGGAATGCCGTGAAAGAAGTAATTAAGTTTCCGTTACGGATTCGCATTCCAACGAACAGTATACTATTGCTGGTGCTATAAACATAGGAGATACAGATTTATCGCACATTCTGAGTTATGAATATCGGTGTCAGGTGTTCGAAGAGGTGAAGAATTTGAAGCCAAATAAACCAGAAACCGCTAACGATCAGATGAAAATTATTTTGAATGATGAGATTCTCATTATTGTAAATTGTAAAATTGCTTATAATATATTGTTTGTTGTTTCTTATCCCACTTGGCAGACATCTAGGCCAAGCCCACGAGCCCATATGTACTCATGGTTGAAGGGGAAGGAAGCCGCTTCTGTTGTGATGGAGCACCCGTAGGTAGAAGTCTGACTTTGGCTCCGTGACGCTCTTACAGTCATAGGAGACCGGGACCTACGGCTTAAAGTGGATTCCGAACCACTACAAACATCCATGGCACCGCCGGGACTTGAACCTGAAACCTGTGGCACTGAGCGCTAGAAACTTGGCCATTGAGGCCCGCTTATAATATATATATATATATATATATTATAAGGAATTTTACAATTTACTACATGGATATTTTTGGATTGCTTCTTTAAAGCAGTAAGAGATTATAACCATATTATCACCGCTGTATATACATTCCCAAAATGTGTCTGGTTGCATCCTGTAAAAACCAGTAATAAACAGTGTGCTTCGGAGACACTATAAATTCAGCGAACTATTATAAATTAGTTACGTAGTTTTCGGGTCGAAAAAAAAAAAAAAAAAAAAAAAAAAAAAAATTTCTAAAATAGAAATACTTGTCTAAATACATAACTAATTTACATTTGTAACTCAGATGTAAATTATGTAGTAAATTAGCACCTGTAATTCTGATGTAATTTAGGTACATATTAAGATAACTGTTAAGACTCGACATAATTTTTTTAAAAATTATTTTATACAAATGTTCAGATTAAATTAATTTTTAGTGTTTAATCTCATAACAATTCATTAAATATTATTTGTTATGATAATTAATAGGAAAAAAGCGGGCTTTTTCTGCTGTAAATTACATCCTGTTTTCATATATTTTTTTCTTTTAGCCTGTGATAAGCTAATTATTAACTTTTACATTTTTATAATAAATATGAAATTAAGGTGCTTTTTGTATAGATGATTATACTACTGTGTCCAAAAAGTAAGACCAATTTTCAATTTAAAATTCCAGGGGCTTATGGCATTTCAATTTTTTTTTTTTTTTTTTTTTTTTTTTAGGTTGCTGGCACTGTCCTTGACATCTGTGTGAAATTTGAAGTCAAAATATTCATTAGTGTTTGAATTACGCTTGGCTTTGTGAGACGCTAAAAATTGATTTCGGCGATTTTGCATAGTCGATTGATTAACGTGGATTGCGCTTTGAAGGCCATCCCCTGCCGATGAGTGCATTGTGTCCGGAGGGGATTACTTTGAAGTCGATGAAATAAATTTGGAAGAATAAATAAAGAGTTTTTGAAAAAAAAATAAAAATTTGTCTTACCATTGGTTCTTACCATTAGTTCAAAATTCTTGCCCCATTACCATTAGGGTTCTATTTCACTTTCACTCCCTCTATTACAGGGATGGGCAAACTACGGCCCGCCGGAAGATTCTATCCGGCCCGCGGATAGAAGTTTAATTTGCCGGTCCGAGGCAAATTAAAAGAAATATATATTTATATATTATACATCCATCTCCTTTTCTATTTTGATTAAATATTATTTTATTTTATTAAAAAAATTATTATTTTTATCTCATTTCCCGAGTTTAAATTCAAAACCCTCAGTAAATGAAGAGAAGCTTAAGAATTATGAAGATAACTTGAAAAAACTGCATTTTGAGTTCGAATGCAGATTTCAAGATTTCAGTGCCATTCAAACAGAACTGGATATTTTTACCGTGCCTTTCAACGTAAATTGTGAAACAGTGAGGTCAGATTTGCAGGTTGAATTAATTGAGTTGAAATCTAACAATCATTTCAAGCAGTTGTTTTTAAATATGCCTAAGTTCGAGTTTTACAAATCATTATCGAAAATAAGTTTCTCAAATTTAATATCTCACGTCCAGAAAATCAGTGCTATGTTTGCTTCATCTTATATATGTGAACAAGTGTTTTCAACTATGAACCTTAGAAAGAATTATTCAGAAGTGGACTGACAAATGAGCATTTAGCCTCGTTCCTTAGAATCAATACATCTCACTTCGAACCTCAATATAATGAACTTTTAAAAATAATAATATAAGGAACTTATAATAACTATAAGGAATATAAGGAACAAATAATATAAGGAACTTTTAAAAATGAAATCGCAATTTCATTCATCTCATTAACATATTTGAATTGTAATACTAGTATATTGTTTTTAAAATCTTAGAAAAATTTATTTTGGCCCGCCAAACTTTTTTTTTTTTTTTTTTTTTTTGACCAGGGACCGAAAAAGTTTGCCCATCCCTGTTCTATTATTTTGTGGAATTTATAGGGTACTTATTATGTTAATATAGGACAACAATTACACTCAACTTTTCTGGTACAAAAGTTGAAAATTGAGTTACACTTAGAAATCTTCAGATATTTGTTTTTTTCCGTATTTCTTTCTTTACCAGTAAAATGCTTTTTATATCTTTACGATCTCAATATTTATCAATAATATACATTCAATAATATCGATCTCAATATATATATATAGATCTGTATAATCTTAATTCCTATGATCTTTAATTTATTTTTATACGTTATATAAATTTGAAGTAATTTTTAATGATTATATTACTCTAAATCATTTTATAATTTATCTTTATGATACATTTTGTGTAAATAAAGTTAATTGCTCTCTGCTTATTAAAATGGTTTTTAAACTTCTAATTTGAGGTGGATAAATAGGTGGATTTTAAATCTTGTTTTCACGATTTGATTATTAAACACGCGCCATTTAATGAATAATTTCATATTTTTAATTATATAAAAATTAAAAAAAATTTCTTGGAAAGGGTGATATTTTTTTTTTTTTTTTTCCATTAAATGCATAATTTTAGGCAAACCAAATCAATATCATTTTTTTTTTCATGAAGTAATCAAAAAAGGGAATTTTTAAAATGTAATGTTTGGTAATATACCCTTTAAGACATTAAATCATCCCTATATTGTAAACTATCTAGTGTTACGTGTGTTTATTGATTATAAATTTGAAACTAGAATAGGTGAAAGCTTAATTTCTTGTCACTGAATCCGTTTTGTTTTGTCCATATCCAAAAACTGAAAAAATATTTATTTCTTAAATAAATGTAAAGGATGATTTTTAAATCAAATTGCAATTTTAAATTATTTACTTTCATCTGGATTTTTTACTATCCGTACAAAATTAATACAAATAACTCGTTAATTTGTTAGTTAAACATCAAAATTTAAAAGAATGAGGAGTTCATTTTCTATACTAAGATTTTTTTTTCTACTTTGCTTACAATAATTTTGAAATAAACTAAATTTACATCCCGTACGTTTTGAATAGTGTGGTGTATTTTCATTGTTTTAAATTTATCTTTCATACTTTAATTGATTTTATTTTTTTAAATTTTTTATAATGAAAAGAAATTAATACCTGTATATATAAAACCTATCATTAATTTTTTATACCACAAAGAGAAATTAAGAGATGGTTTTCAAGAAATTTTCACTTACTTTTAAAGATTTCATATCTCACATCATATATATTCGTGATTTCAGATATATCGTGTTGAAATTTCTTCAATGCAGAAATATGTCAGTTTATATTAATATGATGATTATTATCGATTGGATATTGTAACCTGTGGTTAAATAATTGCTTCGAAAAAAGTTAATTCATTCAACATCGATGCAGTATTTACAGAATATTCACTTGGGTCCATATACTTTAAAATCAATCTGT